>JAJPUD010000801.1:252729-263912 GCA_023553655.1 Myrmecobius fasciatus | reverse complement strand
TTGGTGCATATATGTTAAGTATTGATACTGCTTCATTGTCTATGGAAACCTTTAGTAAAATGTAGTTTCCTTCCTCATCTCTTTTAATTAGATCTATTTTTGTTTTTACTTGATCAGAGATAAGGATTGCTACCCCTGCCTTTCTTTGTTCACCTGAAGCATAGAAGATTCTGCTCCAGCCCTTTACCTTCACTCTGTATGTATCTCTATGTTTTAGATGTGTTTCTTGTAAACAACATATTGTAGGATTCTGGCTTTTAATCCAGTCTGCTACCCACTTCCGTTTTATGGGAGAGTTCATCCCGTTCACATTCACAGTTAAAATAACTATATCTGTATTCCCTGCCATCTTATTTACCCAGAGTTATGATTTTCTCCTCCCTTTCCCCTCTCTCCCTTCCCCCCTCCCCAGTACTTTGCTCTTGAAGACCACCTCCCACCAATAATCCTCCTCCCTTTAGAGTCCCTCCCTCCCCTTTATACCTTTCCCCTAATCCTTCTATTAGTTTATCCCTTTCCTTTTCTCCCCTCCCTCCTACCTTCCCACAAGGAGGGTCAGTGCTTTCTTTGAAGCCAAATGTGTCTGATATACTCTCTTAGAGTCCAATCTAATGAGAGTAAGGTTTACACAATACTCATCGCCCTCCCTTCTTCCCCTCAATTATATTAGATCTTCTATGTCTCTTTATGAGATTTTGCCTTATTTTACCTCCTATATTTTTACTTTATTTTGCCTCCTTTTCCCCCCTCCCCCCTTTTTCTTTTTCAGTATGGTATCCCTTCCACCTCTAATTTCTTTTCCATTATTATCAAAGAAAAATCAAATTATACTGCCATTCTTTAAAGGATACCTATAGTAGGAATATAGTTCTCAAGAGTTTTCCTTTTTACCTTTTTATGTTTCTCTTGAGTTCTCTATTTGGAGGTCAAATTTTTTGTTCAGATCAGGTCTTTTCATTAGAAATAGGTGAAATTCTCCTGTATCATTGAATGACCATCTTCTTCCCTGGAAGATGATGCTCATTCTAGCTGGATAACTTATTCTTGGCTGTAATCCAAGTTCTTTTGCCTTTCGGAATATCTGGTTCCAGGCCCTTAGATCCTTCAATGTGGAAGCTGACAGATCCTGTGTAATTCTAATGACAGTTCCTCGGTATTTGAACTGTTTCTTTCTAGCTGCTTGCAATATCTTTTCCTTGGTGCGATAGTCCTGAAATTTGGCCACGATATTCCTTGGGGTTTTAATTTTGGGGTCTCTTTCTGGAGGTGATCGGTGAATTCTTTCAATGCTAATTTTGCCTTCTGATTCTAAAACATCAGGGCAATTCTCTTTCATGATTTCCTGGAAGATAGCATCCAGGTTCTTTTTTTCATCGTGGCTTTCAGGGAGTCCGATAATCCTTAAATTGTCTCTCCTGGATCTGTTTTCCAAGTCAGTTGTTTTTCCTAGGAGATATTTCATATTTTCTTCTATTTTTTCATTTTTTTGTTTTTGTTTAACTGATTCTTGAAGTCTTATTGAGTCATTTACTTCTATTTGTTCAATTTTAATTTTTAGAGTATTATTTCCTTCAGTTATCTTTTTTAGCTCCTTTTGTAGCTGGCCAATTGAATTTCTGGATTCAATGCATTCTTTTTCCATTTTGCCAGTTTTATTTTTCAGTGAATTGTTGTCTTTTTCCAATTCACCAATTTTGTTTTTCAGTGAATTGTTGTCTTTTTCCAATTCACCAATTTTGTTTTTCAGTGAACTGTTTTCTTTTTCCAATTCACCAGTCCTATTTTCCAGTTTTTGATATTTCTGTTGCCCTGATCTCAATTTATTTCCCCATTCTTCTTCTAGCTCTCTTTTGAGATTCTTAATGCAATCATCCAGGTAAGCCTTCTGAAAGGGAGACCAACTTAAGTCTGCCTTTGTGGCTTCATCTGGGATTGTTTTCATAATGTCAGGATCTGGGGACTGTTCTATTTTTTCTCCGTAAAAGCTTTCTATGGTGAGAGCTCTCTTCTGCTTCTTGCTCATGATTTAAAGTTGGGATATTGGTCAAAAGCAGAGAATACTGCAACAATTTGTATTTGCCCTGGGGCAGTTTGCCGAGTTGACTTCCGGTCTGAGGCTGGTCGGGCTAGATTCGCACCAGGACCACGTTTTCAGCTGTTCTCGATCCACCCCCTTCCAAAGGCAGATCTGCCAAAGCACCTGCCTGCAAGCAGAGCAAAGTGGCCCAGGCGTCTCCCAGGGGCTTCCTGGGTGCCCAAAATCCTCCCCTCTATCGCAGCCCTGACTTCCGCCCCGGCTGGAGTCCTATCGCGACCAGAGGCCGATTTCCCCTGAGGCTAACCTTCTCCGGAGTTCTTTCAAGGTAGATCTTTTATAGAAGTGCGTTGTAGTCCAAATGCTTGGCGAGGACCTCACTCAGAAACCAGTTTTAAGGCTTACTTTGTCTGGGTTTGAGGGAATGTCGGAGGGAGTTCACAGAGAAAGCTGTCAGCCGTTCGCCATCTTGGCTCCGCCCCCAATAAATCAATTTCTTAAAAAACAGGAAGACTAGCTTGGATTTATGTCAATAATGCAGCAGTGACTTAATATTAGGAAATGTATAAATATAATATGTAATATTAATAACAGCTAATAAAAATCAGCTGTTGATCTTAATAGATACATAATTTTTTTTAAAAAATCTGGACAAACTATGTCATGTAGTTATTTCAGAAGCAAATAGCACAGAATCAAATGGACCTTTCCATAATATGAGAAAGTTTCTATCTTTTAACAAGAGCCAGTATTATATATCCATTCAATTATTTTTTCTCAATTACATATTAAAACTATTTTTAACATTTTTTCACATGCTTAGTCAAATGACACTGTGACTTTTTCTTGGTTTCTTAATTGAGATTTGATGTGGCATATTTTATAGATTTCTTTGGAGTCAATATGAAAGGAATAGAACAAGGAGAGCTCATTCTCCTTTTTTACTACAACTCTATCAATTAATAAACATTTATTAAATGTTTAGTTTGTGCCAGAGACTATGCTAAAGGATGGAGATTAAAAAAGAGGGTGCAAAAAACAGTCTCTACCATCAAAGAGCCTACAATTAAATGGGGAGACAACAAACATAAAATAAACTGTAATCAAGATAAATAAGACATATTTAACAGAGGAATGATACTAGAATTAAGAAAGGATGTGAAAAACTTTCTGCAAAAGATGAGATTTTTGTTACAACTTAAAGGAAGTTATATTATATAATATATGCTAGGAAGCTATACTATATAATATATGCTACACTATGTAATATACTAGATAGTCTGAGAGCATCCCAGGCATGAGAGAGAGCCGGAGAGGCTGTCAGGCAGAGAGGTATAGTATGTTCTTCCCTGAATAGCAAGAAGACCAATATCATTAAATATTGTGGTAGAGCATGTGGTAGAGAGTAAAGTGTAAGAAGAATGGAAAAGTAAGAGAGGACAATATTATTAAGAGCTTTGAAGATCAAGAAAATTTACTCCATAATCTTTGCTCTGCTTCCCACCAATGATCTCTTAATTGTTAAATCCAGTGACCATTTTTCAGACCCCATTTATCTAGACCTCTACAGCTTTCAATACTGTCAGTCAACTTCCTCTTCTTAATATTCTTTTCTCCCTAGGTATTCATGATCCTAATCTATCTGGTTTTCTTCTTACTTTCTAACTCAGTTATCTTGGAGGAATCTTTATCCAGCTCATACCCATTAAAAGTTCCCCCCAGCATCTTTCTCTTTTCCTTCCATATTATTTCACGTGGTGATCTCAGCAGCTCCCCTAGAGTCAATTATATCTCTATTCAGATGATTCTCAGATCTACTTATCCAATCCTAACATCTCTTTAAACCTCTTATCTCTCCATTCCAATAGCCTTTTACAAACTTGATGTCTCCTAGACATCTTTAAACTCAACATGTTGAAAACAAACTAACAGTTTCCCCAAATCTTCCCCCATTCCAGCCTTCACTATTACTTCTAAGGGTACCATCATCCTCCCATCCATCCTTAGCCATAGAATATTCCATCAGGTATATTCTATGTGCTATTTTAAACCTCTTTCTTACTTTCACCCCACTACCCCAGATCCAATTTTTTGTAAAGTTCTGCCATCATAACATCTCACAAATATGCTCTATTCTCTCCTCTGACACTGCCATCACTCTGGTGGTGTCTCCAATCTCAATCTCAATCTCAATCAGATCTGGATTCTTGCTGTTGATTGGTCTTCCCGTCTCAAATTCCTTCACTCCCATCCCCTCACCACTCCAATCCATCTTCCACTAAGCTATTAAAGTGATCTCCCTAAAGTATAGATCTATGTCCCCCTCAATAAACACTAGTGGTTCCCTATTCTAGCTGGCATTCTAAACCCTTCATAATCTGATCCCTTCCTACATCACCAAATTTTCTTATACACCTTACTTCCTCTTATATATTCTGAGAGTTAAAGATATTGGCCTCTTTGATGTTCCTGAAAGTGAAAACTCCATCTCCTGATTTCAAGTGTTTTCATTGGCTGTTTTCCATGCTTGAAACACTTGTTTCATCTTTGCCTCCTAGCTTCTCTAACCTCCTTCAAGAGCTAGTCAAAATTCCCTCTTCTATGAGAAGTTAATCCTACTTAATGCTAGTGTCTTTCCTCTATTGATTATCTCCAATTTACCCTCTATGCATCTTGATTGTTTGTAATTGTTTGCATGCTCCCTCCCTCACTACACAGTTCCCTTCTTGGGAGAAAAGATTTTTTTCTTTTTCCTTTTCTTGATATCCCTGATTCTTAGCCAATACCTAGCATATATCATATGCTAAATAAATTCTTACTATTTATCCTGTAATTCTCTTAACCCATGGCATTTCTTCATCATATTAGGTGTTTTTTTGTGCTAATGTGTTTATTCTCTCTCTTTACAAATGGACAGTGAAGGTACTTATCCCACTTCCTCTGCCTTGCTGATTTCCCCAAACTTTTCTTCATTTTATAATTGCTTTAGTAGTCACCCTAACCTTATAATGCTGGGCAAAAGTTGGAAGTAAAGAACTGATAGATGCCACATTGAAATATGAGTCTTCATCATGGAGAAAACCCAGATGATAAAAACTTCGTTTCAGCCCCCCCCCCCAACATTCCCATCCTGTTTGGGACAGATAAGTAGATAAGATCTTCAAGTGCAACATCATAGAATGAGGTAGGATCCAGAGCAGCAACTGTCAAGGGTCCTTTTGGGCACTATGTAGAATAATTGCACCAGAAATAGGTGCCAAGATAGCTGTCAAGGGCTGCCCTTGGCATTTCTCCTGATCATTGATTCTAGGTGGGTCAAGCAGAGAGCCAGATATCATTTTCCTTTTTGGTTTTTGTTTAGTTCCCCAGGGATATTTCCTTATTCTATATTTCCTTGATCTCTTTGATTATTGATCTTTTATTTTAATCAATACAATTTATTATTATCCTTAATGTAGTTTGAAAGGAAACTGGATTTGGCTAGAAACTTTCTCATTGACTTCTTTATAAGAAGACCTAAGTTCCCCTTAATCAATCAAGGAAAAGGTAGTATTCTTCTTTGTTTTTGCTCTGGTATTTACATAAATTCATAGATTTAAAGTTAAAAAGGATCTCAGATATCATCTAGTTCAACTCCTTTTGATTGATGAGGAGGCAAATAAAGAAAGGTTAAGTTACTTATGGTCATTCAGGTCATTTATTAAATACCAACTAAGTATCAGATGCTGCTTTGTACTAAACCCTAGGAATGCAAAGAAAGATAAAAGATAATCTGTTCTCAAGGAGTTCTCAGTCTAATGGAGAGGGTACCCACGAGAAAGCAGCAAAACCAGAGGATTCATGGCCAGGTCCCCAACAGTCCAAATCCAGATTTCTTCCCCCATTTCCATCCCTCTCTGGTATTTATGTTCAAATACAAATCAAAATGTAAATTGTCTTCCATTATAAATGTAAATCTCTGAACACACTGAAATATGCTAGAAGGATATATTTAAAAATATTTATATAAAAGAGAAATAAAATAATGAATTCCTCTGGAAAATGGAGATATTGATACTATCCTTAAGAACAAGAAATGGATTGAATGTTTCTTTTTTCCCCTGGGGCAACTGGGGTTAAGTGACTTGCTCAGGGTCACACAGCTAGGGAATGTAAAGTGTCTGAGACCAGATTTGAACTCAGGTCCTCCTGACTTCCGGGTTGGTACTCTATCTACTGCACCACCTAGTTGCCCCTGATGAATGTTTCTTAACAAATTTAACACAATCTCCAATATCAGCTTTAATTTTTGATTTTGCAATAGTATTTTTAAAATGACTCCATCATAACAAGTGTGGAGATTCTTAGCATCACGTATTCAGAGTGTGAACAACCTCAGATTTGATTGAATGACTTATGGTTACCTCTTAGCAAAAACCAATAGCTTTCAATACATGAAAAGATTTAATGGATATGACTTAGATACTCTCTCCTAAGCATATCTTTTGCATAGAAAAAAGATAAAATTGCTCTAACAACTCCTAATTTCAATTTTTTTTTCCTTCCTGGATAACCAAACTAGATAAGTACCCAAAATCCTCAGCATGTTTTAGCAATATGATTTAAATACAGTTTAAATATATTTTAGTCATGTCACTGTAATCCTGGGGCCAACATCACCGAAGACTTAGCCTCTACTGGTGGTAGTTTAATTCCTGCAGAATTTGGGGGAAGGGGAGATTTGGGAAAGGGGAAAAAAAGAAGAAATTAACAACCTGATTGAGATTTCAATCCATTAGCAGCCATGAGCTTGCCAGTTTTTTACTGCAGCATTTGACAAGGCTTGGAGCCAGAGATTAAGGCATGTCTCCTGAGGAAGGAAAAGAACAGGAGCTTCCACACTTCAATCCAAATCTTTTTTTTAATTATTTTGAAACTGCTAGTCCACAGAGTTGTACTGACTTTTGGGTCATGGTAAAGGTTGCAGTTATGTTCTTGACCTATACCAAACTACATTCTTCATAATACCCTTGTAGGCAACAAATCAAAAGAAAAGTTTACAAGGAGAGGAGAAATATAATATATTTACATATGTGTACATATTACATTTATATACACACACACATTTGAAGTGGTGCATCACAGAGCCTGTTTTAAAATATTAACCATACAACACAACTTTATCATAATTTATCAAGATTTCTATTTTTTAAATCAAGATTTTTTTTTGGTTGTTGATAGTTGGATTGCATGTATAATATTCTATTCATACAAAGAACTCCTGATGTGCAAACTTGGCCAAGACTGAAGTAGCATTCTTGTACACTATACTTTTCTTTATCAAGTGACTATTGATCACTTTTGCCTTCTAAAGAATTCCAAATATGAAAAACATATTTAATACTTTCTGCAAAAGATAAAACAATTGGGGAAAGAGACTTCCCACAACTAAGAAAAATAAGTGGAATTGTAATGTAAAACCATACTCATTTCTTTAACAATATTAAAATCTTTTTAGGTGGAGTATTTTTTTTTTCTTTCCCCTGGTAGTTGTTATTTTGACTAGAGCTGTGATATTATATTTATAGAAAGAACTTCCTAATGTTCAAACTTCTCCTAGTATCATAGTAACTGCTCAGCTACTTGGGGCACTTAAGAGTTATGACTTTCTATGGACTACACAAATAGTATGTGTTAAGAGGCATGACTTCAACCCAAATTTTCCTTACCCCCTAATCATTCTGTGTCCATCATATTATACTGCCTCTGGTAATGTTAATCTAAATATTGTTGGGACAAAATCAGAGTAATCATCCAAGGATGAGAATGTCAGAAGTTGATAGAAGTAAATGGATGCTTCTGAGATCACATACAAGGAAAGAAATACAAAAAAAAAATGTTGGGTAAAAGAGTTCAGACTTCACGTCTCAAGTACCTGAGCATACGAGTGTTATAGAAATCAACTTATAAAGATAACTTTCACATTTCAGCAAAAAAAAATTCTTAGAGAATCACACATTTAGGACTGTGTGTGTATGTGTTTATGCATGCATGAGTGTGTATGCATGTGTGCTCCCACATGTGTACCTAGAACCATCTAGATTGACTATTTACATTAATCAGATTTACCAGATAAATGCTTTATATTCTACTTTGTTTTTCCCAATATGGAGAAACAGCTAATGAAATTATTAAAATGGGCAATCCAAATGATTACTTGGTACACCTAAGTAGGTCCTTAGCAAATGTTGACTTAACTATAATTATTTCCCTTACCTAATATACACTTAATAGATACTTTTTGATTGAGTGATATTTCCTAGAAGTAATATGTATATATATATATATATATATATATATATATATATATATATACACACACTACTAGAGAAATAGAAGACTGGATGGTTCAGAAAACAGTGTAGTTCAACTAAATTCAAGAAGCATTTTCTAAGTACCTACTCTGAGTATGATACTCTGCAAAGTGTTACTTTTCAGATTCAGATTCAGATTCAGAGTGCGGGAGAAACAACCACAATATTCTGTTGCTATTTGATAATCCATTTGAAATGCACTTTGACCTGAGTAATTATGGACCCCTAGAAATTAAAATCAATTAAATTCCAGTGTTTCTATCACTAATCAATGACATAACCATGAACAAGTTATTTAATATTCCCCAAATCTAAATTTCTTCACCTGTAAAATGAAAGATTTAGGCTAGATGAATTGTAACTTTCATTCTGACTGGAAAATGCTGTGATACATCAAATAGTATACAGGAAGGGAATGGATTGCTACTATATTGAAATAGCATTTATTGAGAACATCTGAAGTTACTGCTTTGTGCATTAAATACACAAGTTTTTCATTGCTTTCTGAGATAAAAACAAACATTTTGGCATTATCTACCAAACTATGATTTTTTTTAATTTTTTTCTTCTAATAGCAATGGCTCAGACCAATTCTTGAGTTCCTTAGGCCTTTACTTCATCCCATAATCATAGATAAGCATGTATCAATACAAAGAATTCTTATTCTTCTGGAAATACATTCAAGATAAAAGTCCTTGAATATAAACTCAAATTGTCAGGTTCTGAAAATGTCACACCAACTTTCACAATTGGAAAGAAGCAAAAATTATTTCAATTGTATTAGGTTTTTAATAGATGCCCCCCTCCTAGATAGGTAGGTAAAAGGTGATGATACTTTTAATATGAGTGAGAGTATGGGATAACCAACTATAATATTCTGTTTCTATTGTTGTGATGAAGACTAAAAGGTAGAAAGCAGTTTAAAGTCTCTCTAAATATATTGAGGTTTGTAGTTTTGATTTATTTTGCTAATCAAGTGTCCTACTCCAAACAGCTAATATAGACCAGGTTTCATGAGCAGAGGAACTTTCAAACACATGTTACTTAGAAAGGTGAATGAGCAGTTTTCTATTTCTGATAATTTGCAAGCATTTTTTCTGTGATAAGAGTATTTGGTTTAATATCATATTGAAGATAAGTAGTCAGATTGAATCACTATCACCATGGCATATTACCGGTTTTCTCAGGATTTACTAAGGAATTCCTCATCTGATGTCAAACTGTCCCATTTGAATGTCTACCTCTAATAAAGTATAGGATTGCTGGAAACAACTCTGGGGGTAAAGCTATTTACTTGATGGGAGAGGGGCATTCACTTAATTTTAACTATAAATGAGTCCCGGGGCATTTTTATAGAAATACTAGGATTTCTCTAATTTCTAGTATTATTTGCAATGACTTTTCATTTATCATTTCTCTTTCCCTGAGATACTCCAGGTTCCTCTGTGCTCATCTCTCCTTATAAAAACACAAGGAAGTCAGAAGCTTGTATTTCATACAAAGAATCTAACCAGAATTTTTCATTACAATCTTCCATTTCTGTTTCCACTAAACAAAGGATCACCAAAATTTAGAGCAAAACCCTACACCCTCAAGTGCACAATTTTCTTTATACTGCATAGCCTGATAATTTTAGCATTTCCTTTTCTTACACTGAAATTTAGCAATCCTAAATTCCTCATTCTTTTAATCTCAGCCACAAACTCACTCATTTCCATGCAAAAAATCCTGGCATTTCTTCATACAGGCTGATCTGATTCATTCAGATTTTGGTCTTCACACTGACTCTCAGGATAGTTGTTAATCTAGGTTCCTTTCAACAAAACTACTGGCTAATTTTTACCATTGTCTCTTACATTAACCATTAAAGAAAACCTCAACATTTCTTAAATAAGTGGAGAGACTAACTAGTTTTTGTTGAGAGGATCACAAAAGTGATCGACATACAACTAAGCTCCACCTTATCAATAACTCTAGACTATCGAGGTCTATGCTACATAAGTTTGAAAGGAAAAAAAAAACTCTTATTTCCAACAGTTTTTTTAAAGAAATCTTTAAAAGTTTCTTTTTTATCTTAGTTGAAAAATGATAATTTGGGGGCGGAGCCAAGATGGCGAATTGCAGACAGCATTCTCTGTGAGCTCCTGGGACCTTCCCTCAGACCCAGACAAATTGAGCCTCTGAACTGGTTCTGAAGTGAGGGCTCCACCAAACACTTAGACTACAACGCACTTCTATCAAAAATCTACTTTGAAAAAACTCCAGAGAAGATCAGTCTCAGGAGAATCGGCAGTTGGCTGCGACCAGACCCAGGGCGCAGCCAGGGCGTAAGTCAGAGCTGCAACAGAGCAGCGGATTTTAGGCACCCAGGAAATCCCTGAGAGACGCCTAGGCCACTTTGCACAGCTTGTGGGCAGGTGCTTTGACAGATCTGCCTTTGGTAAAGAGTGGATTGAGAGCGGCTGAAAGCTCTGTTCTAGTGCGGATTTAGGCTGACCAGCCTCAGACCGGAAATCAACTCAGCAAACTGCCCCAGGGCAAATTGAAACGGCTGCAGAATTCCCTGCTAGTGATTCAGACTTCAGCTCAAAAACATAAGCAAGAAGCAGAAGAGAGCTCTCACCATAGACAACTATAACGGAGAGAAAGAAGGGCAGACCCCAGATTCTGAGGCTCCTAAAGGGAATGCAACACCAGATGAAGCCACAAAGGCGGACATGAGCTGGTCCCCGTTTTAGAAGGCTTACCTGGAAGATTGCATAAAGAATCTCAAAAGAGAGCTAGAAGAAAAATGG
>JAJPUD010000801.1:234549-252329 GCA_023553655.1 Myrmecobius fasciatus | reverse complement strand
TGAAAAAATAAAAGAAAATATGAAATATCTCCTAGGAAAAACAACTGGCTCGGAAAACAGATCCAGGAGAGACAATCTAAGGATTATCTGACTCCCTGAAAGCCACAACGAAAAAAAGAACCTTGAGGCTATCTTCCAGGAAATCATGAAAGAGAATTGCCCTGATGTTTTAGAATCAGAAGGCAAAATTGGCATTGAAAGAATTCACCAATCACTGCCTGAAAGAGACCCCAAAATTAAAACCCCAAGGAATATCGTGGCCAAATTTCAGGACTATCGCACCAAGGAAAGTTTATTGCAAGCAGCTAGAAAGAAACAGTTCAAATACCAAGGAATTGTAATAAGAATTGCACAAGATCTGTCAGCTTCCACATTAAAGGATCAAAGGGCCTGGAATCAGATATTCCGAAAGGCAAAAGAACTTGGATTACAGTCAAGAATAAGTTATCCAGCTAGAATGAGCATCATCTTCCAGGGAAGAAGATAGTCATTCAATAATACAGGAGAATTTCACCTATTTCTAATGAAAAGACCAGATCTGAACAAAAAATTTGACCTCCAAATACAGAACTCAAGAGAAGCATAACAAGGTAAAAAGGAAAGAGCTCTTGAGAACTATATTTCTACTATGGGTATCCTTAAAGAATGGGGGTATAATTCGATTTTTCTTTGATAATAATGGAAAAGAAATTAGAGATTGAAGGAATACCATACTGAAAAAAAGGGGGGGGAAGGAGGCAAAATAAAGTAAAAATAAAGGAGGTAAAATAAGGCAAAATCTCATAAAGAAATATAGAAGATCTAATATAATTGAGGGAAAGAAGGGAGGGCGATGAGTATTGTGTAAACCTTACTCTCATTAGATTGGGCTCTAAGAAAGTATATCAGACACATTTGGCTTCAAAGAAAGGCTTGACCCTGCTTGTGGGAAGGTGGGAGGAAAAGGAGGAAAGGAAAGGGATAGACTAACAGAAGGATTAGGGGAAAGGTGTAAAGGGGAGAGAGGGATTCTAAAGGGGGAAAGACTGTTGGAGGGAAGTGGTCATCAAAAATTAAGTACTG
Organism: Myrmecobius fasciatus; assembly: GCA_023553655.1. Classification (NCBI taxonomy): domain Eukaryota; kingdom Metazoa; phylum Chordata; class Mammalia; order Dasyuromorphia; family Myrmecobiidae; genus Myrmecobius; species Myrmecobius fasciatus. The sequence continues at coordinate 251,267 of JAJPUD010000801.1, read as the reverse complement.
GGGAGGGGGGAAGGGAGAGAGGGGAAAGGGAAGAGAAAATCATAAGTCTGGGTAAATAAGATGGCAGGGAATACAGATATAGTTATTTTAACTGTGAATGTGAACGGGATGAACTCTCCCATAAAACAGAAGCGGGTAGCAGACTGGATTAAAAGCCAGAATCCTACAATATGTTGTTTACAAGAAACACATCTAAAACATAGAGATACATACAGAGTGAAGGTAAAGGGCTGGAGCAGAATCTTTTATGCTTCAAGTGAACAAAAAAAAGCAGGGGTAGCAATCCTTATCTCAGATCAAGTAAAAGCAAAAGTAGATCTAATTAAAAGAGATAAGGAAGGAAACTATATTTTACTAAAGGGTACTATAGACAATGAAGCTGTATCAATACTAAACATATATGCACCAAGTGGTATAGCATCAAAATTTCTAGATGGGAAACTAACAGAGATGCAAAGAGAAATAGAGAGTAAAACTATACTAGTGGGTGATCTCAACCTTGCTCTCTCAGAATTAGATAAATCAAATCACAAAATAAATAAGAAAGAAGCTAGGGAGGTAAACAAAAGGCTAGAAGAGTTAGGTATGATAGATCTCTGGAGGAAATTGAATGGTGATAGAAGGGAGTATACTTTTTTCTCAGGGATTCATGGAACTTATACAAAAATTGATCATGTGTTAGGGCATAAAAACCTCAAAATCAAATGCAGAAAAGCAGAAATAGTAAATGCATCCCTTTCAGATCATGATACAATAAAACTCATATGTAATATAAGGCCAAGAGAAAACAGACCACAAGTTAAATGGAAATTAAATAATCTAATCCTGAAGAATGAATGGGAGAAAGAGCAAATTATAGACACAATCGATAATTTCATCCAGGAGAATGACAATAATGAGACAACATACCAAAATTTGTGGGACACGGCTAAAGCAGTTATAAGGGGTAATTTTATATCTCTACATGCTTACTTGCATAAAACAGAGAAAGAGAAGATCAATGAACTGGGCTTACAATTAAAAAAGCTAGAAAAAGACCAAATTAAAAACCCTCAATTAAATACCGAATTGGAAATTCTGAAAATTAAAGGGGAGATCAATAAAATTGAAAATAAGAAAACTATCAAATTAATAAATAAAACTAAGAGTTGGTTTTATGAAAAAACCAACAAAATAGACAAGCCTTTAGTTAATTTGATTAGAAAAAGGAAAGAGGAAAATCAAATTGTTAGTCTCAAAACTGATATGGAAGAACTTTCCTCCAATGAAGAGGAAATTAGAGTAATAAGTAGGAGTTCCTTTGCCCAACTTTATAGCAATAAATTTGATAATGTAAATGAAATGGAGGAATATCTACAAAAATATAGATTGCCTAGGTTACCAGAAGAGGAAATAAATTATTTAAATAGCCCCATTTTGTAAAAGAAATAGAACAAGCTATTAATCAACTCCGTAAGAAAAAATCTCCAGGGCCAGATGGATTTACATGTGAATTCTACCAAACATTGAAAGAACAATTAATCCCAATACTATATAAACTATTTGAAAAAATAGGGAAAGAAGGTTTACTACCAAATTCCTTCTATGACACAGATATGGTGCTGATACCTAAACCAGGTAGGGAGAAAACTGAGAAAGAAAACTATAGACCCATTTCCCTAATGAAAATTGATGCAAACATTTTAAATAAGATTTTAGCAATGAGATTACAGAAAGTTATCCCCAGGATAATACACCATGACCAAGTAGGATTTATACCAGGAATGCGGCTGGTTCAATATCAGGAAAACTATTAGCATAATCAATTATATTAATAACCAAATTAACAAAAAACATATAATTATCTCAATAGATGCAGAAAAAGCCTTTGATAAAATCCAACACCCATTCCTATTAAAAACACTGGAGAGTATAGGAATAAATGGGCTTTTCCTTAAAATGATTAGTAGTATCTACTTAAAACCATCAGCAAGCATCATATGTAATGGAGTCAAACTAGAACCATTCCGAATAAGATCAGGAGTGAAACAAGGCTGCCCACTGTCACCATTATTATTTAATATTGTCTTAGAAATGTTAGCTTTGGCAGTAAGAGAAGAAAAAGAGATTAAAGGAACTAGAGTAGGTAATGAGGAAACCAAATTAGCACTCTTTGAAGATGACATGATGGTATACTTACAGAACCCTAGAGACTCAACTAAAAACTACTAGAAACAATTCACAACTTTAGCAAAGTTGCAGGATACAAAATAAATCCACATAAATCATCAGCATTTTTATATATTACCAATAAAGTTAAGCAGCAAGAGATACAAAAAGAAATTCCATTCCAAATAACAGATGATAGCATAAAATATTTGGGAATTTATCTGTCAAGGGAAAGTCAGGAACTATATGAACTAAACTACAAACACTTGCCACACAAATAAAATCAGACCTAGTCAATTGGAAAAACATAAGATGCTGATGGGTAGGCTGAGTGAATATAATAAAAATGACAATACTACCCAAACTAATTTACTTATTTAGTGCCATACCAATCAAACTCCCAAGAAATTATCTTACAGATCTAGAAAAAATAGTAGCAAAATTCATTTGGAAGAACAAAAGGGCAAGAGTTTCAAGAGAATTAATGAAAAAAGGCTGATGATGGTGGACTTGCTGTACCAGATCGAAAACTATATTGCAAAGCAGTGGTCATCAAAACCATTTGGTACTGGCTAAGAAATAGAGCAGTTGATCAGTGGAATAGGATAGAATCACAAGACAAAATAATAAGCAATAACTATAGCAATTTAGTCTTTGATAAACCCAAAGACCCCAGCTTCTGGGATAAGTACTCACTATTTGACAAAAACTGCTGGGAAAATTGGAGACTAGTGTGGAAGAAATTAGGGCTTGACCCACATCTAACACCACATACCAAGATAAGATCTAAATGGGTTCATGATCTGGATATAAAGAGGGATATTATAAGTAAATTAGAGGAATGTAATATAGTTTACCTCTGAGACCTATGGAGATGGAATAAATTTATGTCCAAAGAAGAACTGGAACTCTTAATTGAAAACCAGATAGATAACTTTGACTATATTAAGTTAAAACTTTTTGTACAAACAAAACCAATGCAGTCAAGATTAGGAGGGAAGCAATAAATTGGGAAATCATCTTTACATTTAAGGGTTCTGATAAAGGTCTCATCTCTAAAATATATAGAGAATTGTCTCATATTTATAAGATTTCAAGCCATTCTCCAATCGATAAATGGTCAAAAGATATGAACAGACAATTTTCAGAGGATGAAATTAAAACTATTTGTAGTCATATGAAGAGGTGCTCCAAATCACTATTGATCAGAGAAATGCAAATTAAGACAACCCTGAGGTACCACTACACACCTGTCAGATTGGCTAAAATGGCAGGAAAAGTTAATGATGAATGTTGGAGGGGATGTGGGAAGGCTGGGACACTGATGCATTGTTGGTGGAGCTGTGAACAGATCCAGGAATTCTAGAGAGCAATTTGTTGCTATGCTCAAAAAGTTATCAAACTGTGCATACCCTTTGACCCAGCAGCATTTCTATTGGGCTTATATTCCAAAGAAATCATAAAGGAAGGAAAGGTCACCACATGTACAAAAATGTTTGTGGCAGCCCTTTTTGTAGTGGCTAGAAACTGGAAACTGAATAGATGCCCATCAATTGGAGAATGGCTGAATAAATTATGGTATATGAATGTTATGGAATATTATTGTTCTGTAAGAAACGACCAGCAGGATGATTTCAGAGAGGCCTGGAGAGACTTACATGAACTGATGCTGAGTGAAATGAGCAGAACCAGGAGATCATTATATACGGCAACAACAATACTATATGACGATCAGTTCTGATGGACATGGCTCTCTTCAACAATGAAATGTTTAAAACCACTTCCAATTATTCACTGTAGAAAGCCATAAACACCCAGAGAGAGGGATGTGAAATGTGGAGCACAACATAACATTCTCATGCTCTCGATTGATGTTTGCTTGTATTGTGTTTCCTTTATCTGATATGTCTTTTGTGTAGATATGTTTTTTCTTGCACAACAATGATAAGTGTGGAAATATGTATTCATATATTCGATTTTTCAAGTATTTTAACATAATTAACATGTAGTGGATAGCCTGCCATCTAGGGGAGGGGTGGGGAGTAGGGGGAAAAATTGTAACAGAAAGCTATGTAAGGGTTAATGTTGAAGAATTACCCATGCATATGTTTTGAAAAGAAAAGAAAAGAAAAGAAAGGAAAAGAAAAGAAAAGAAAAGAAAAGAAAAGAAAAGAAAAGAAAAGAAAAGAAAAGAAAAGAAAAGAAAAGAAAAGAAAAGAAAAGAAAAGAAAAAAGATAATTTATTTTTGACTAAGATTTTGCATAGCACCATTTGTTTTTGCTATATCAGAAGCTTATTAAACTCCTTGTTTCAGTAATAATCACTTTAAAAAATTACCAGCTTTTGGATATACATGAAAATTCCATTGATCTTGGCAACACAATAGATAGAATACTATACTTGGGAGTCAGGAATACCTGAGTTCAAATCCTGCCCCAGACACTTACTGTATGTGTGTACCTACACAAATCACTGAATCTCTAAGTACTTCCATTTTCTCATTTTTAAAATGAAATTTTACAGAAACTCTCAGGGTTCCGTGGGAATCAAATAAGTTAATATTTGTAAATCAGTTTATAAATCTTAAAATGCTAAGTCATTTCTAGCTATTATCACTGCGTTTTCTTATTATTATTAGGGAGTGTTGAATATATGCAAAAATAGAGAAAATTTGGGTCATATTAAGATCCGAGAAAAGCCTTTCTACCTCACAAATAAATTGTTTTCATAGTACTTTTGTTTGTGTTTGCAGTAGGGGAGAAGAGTAAAGATTATTAAGGTAAAAATGGTTAGACCATACACTTTGGTCTTTTAAAAAAATAAGGGATCCAAATATGGAATAAAAGTGCTCAAAATGTATATACAATTTAGAATAGAATAGAAATAAGCAGCTTATTAACCTTCATAGTACAGATGGAAATGATGGAAAACTCCTCAAGGAAGGCATTTGGGATTTTTTACAAAGAGGTAGAAAATAAAATAAATTCACATTCTTCCTTCAAGCAGCCTCTTAAGAAGACATGAGTCAATTACTATTCTATTTATTTGTAACTGTGCTTGTAAGTGAGAAACTCTCAAATGCTCAGCTGCTCAAATGTATCTTTTATTTCATTGATTTGACTGTTCCTTTACAATGAATGAGCTAAGCATCAGAGTGTCCTAGAGCTCCTCAGGGCTGCTTTGTACTTAGGTGATAACAGTGTCAATCTTCAGTTACTGCTAAACAAATCGCAAGAATGGTATGTATACTCCCCCCCCCCGGTAATTGGGGTTAAGTGACTTGCCCAGGGTCACACAGCCGGGAAGTATTAAGTGTCTGAGGCGAGATTTGAACTCAGGTCCTCCTGACTTCAGGGCTGGTGCTCTATCCACTATGCCACCTAGCTGCCCCCTCAATACCTTTTAAGGAAAAATTTACTCATTATCTGGATAGAAGGGTTTGGATACTGCAATACTTCCTATGATGTACATTATAACTCAATCATGTTTGGCCACTCTGTGTGATTTTTTATTGCTGAATGGAGATGGCTCTGGGTTTCAGAAGATTATGCCAATGAAAAATGGAAGAAAGGATTAATTGAGTACCCACTATGTGCCAAGAGCTTTGTCAGACTCTTCAAATATTATACCACTTGATCCTCACAACAACCCTTTGAGTTTCATGATATTATTATCCCCATTTTACAATTGAGGAAACTGAGGTAGAAATTGGTTAAGTTGCTGAGGGTAATACAACTAATAAGTGTTTGAAATTGGCTTTGAGCTCAAATCTTCCTGACCAGTGCTTTCTCCATTGTACCACCTATGTGCCTTTGGTTTTATCAGGTTCTTCCATGAGGAAAAGGCTAAGCAAGATCCTAGCAAAAAAAAAAAATAAAATTTTTGATAACCAGCTTAGCAAGTTCAGAGGGGCTTATGATTGGTAGGTTAGTTCCTAATGGATAAATTATTTACTAAGGTAATCCAGGAAACAAAGGTGGAAAATCAACCATTTTTAAAATTTTGCCACTTTCTAGCTTAGAAATTACTTGGAAACATGTCAAAATAAGAGATAGATCTTTACTAATTCTTTATTTTCACATTAGCTATAGAATGTAAGCTCCTTAAGAGGAGTAAGTTTCAGGGGCAGCTAGATGGCACAGTGGATGCAGTATCAGCCCTGTAGTCAGGAGGACGGTCTCAGACACTTAACACTTCCTAGCTGTGTGACCCTCGGCAAGTCACTTAACCCCAATTGCCTCAGGAAAAAAAAAAAAGAGTAGTAAGTTTCATTTTTGTTTTTGTATCCCTAGTGCTAGTACAATGTCCAGTATGTACTGGATACTTAATAAATGTCTGATAAATTTAATATAACTGAATTAGACTGGATTAAATTAGCAGAACTAAAATGAAAGAAATTTCATGCCTAATGTACCTCTCTCTACTAATCATAATGAATAAATGTCTTGAACATCAAAAACACATTGCTATATAAGAATAAGCATTCATAAGAATGAACACTGCTTGGAGAATTATGAAATCTGCATCCATACATCTCTTCATATTCAATTCTTCTGGCATCTTCACTGATTTCTTTGAATTTCCCAGTTCCTCAGTGATAAAATTAAAAGTTGTAGCTTAAAAGTGAATCATTGGACAGGAAATCAGTTGGAAAAAATCTAGGGAAAAAAGCAAAGAATGTAGTGAGTGATTTGGGGTTGTTCCAAGTCTGTTTCTTACAGTCACTCTTCCCTAAAAGCATCCTGTGGTAGCATGTTACATGCCAATGGAAAGGGCCATGACACAATGGGACACATTTTCAGTAACTCAAGGCAGCACCAATCTTGTTAAAGTAAATGCAAACAATGATCATAAGTAAGAGAAAAAGAGCATGAGAATGTTTGTTGTGAATTGATTAATTTCAATGAATTTAGAGCACCACTGAAAGCTGAGCTGTACTTGATTGCCCTATCCCCTGTCTTCTTTACTTGCCATGTAGAAGAAAATGTCTCAGAGTATAACTATTAGGTGGCTTTGTGGTGTTAGGTTAGTGTGCCAGTCTGAGGTTAGAGAAGAGATGGGATCCCAAGCCCTGGGCTTTGTATTATATAGCATTGTATTTTTGATGCTGTAGTTAAGGGTCAATTACTGTTTCCATTATAAACCCTGTTTTTCAAGGTTTTATTGCTCACCAATTTTCAGCTTGGTATGCAAGTTACATGGATACACAGGTTTTAAAAATAGCTCAAATTGGGCAGTGCCATTTTTAGACACAAGACAGTAAAATGCTTACTGGATTCAGCTTGTTTTAAACATTTTTGATCTAAAATTTTGTTCTACCTTCAAGATGTATTGGCACTTCCCTTTTTGCACATGCACACAAAATTCATACATCATTGGTATATACAAAGGAGAGATAGAAGAAGATCTAAAGGTAAGAGGAAATGAAAATTTTGAAACTTCTGTTTTATTTGAGTCAGTGAAGAATAAATATAAATGAGGTAGGAAAGTTAATGTCTTTTAAATCAAGTAGTCAACATGTTTGTATTGAATATTTATGATATGCCCTGCATTGATCTAGATATTATGCAATTTTTAAAAATCCATAAGGTATAGTTTCTGTCCACATGGTCTTTATAACCTATGTATAGAATTAAGACAATCACAAATTAAATAGGACTATTTTGAATTAAATACTTACATAATTATTAATTGTACATCAAATAATTTTGGTTCCAGTGGATAAATGATTATATACATTTCCCTCCACTCTGTAGAGGGCTGAAGTACTATAGTTGAAAAAGGCTGCATATGCTACAGATTCTATGTTGGGTGGTTTTAAGAGACAGTTTGGTGTAATGGATAAAGCACTAGGCTTGGGTCCAAGAAGAATTATGTTTAAATTTTACCATAGCTACTTCCTTGTTATATGACCACTGGCAAACTATTGTCTCCCAAATAATTTATCTATTAAATGAGAGAGTTGAACTCTATGATGTCTAGGTCCCATAGCAGCTCTACTATGATCTAAGTATAACTTCCACAGGAAGTTTATTAATTTTTGTCTTTATTATAAGGGAAAATTCTATTGTATAGGGCAATAGGGGAGAATAGTGGAAATGATTACAGCTTCAAATAAAAAGCATTAATAAAACTTTTTTATGTGTGGCATATGCAATTAGATAATAGAATAGCATATAGTAAATTTGAAAAGGATATGTGAATAAGTCTGCAATATTTTGGTGTCCCTCAGGGGGAAAAAAGTTTTCTAGCATCAGAGCAAAAATTCTCCATATATAAAAATCTCAATTATCTCTCCCTCTGCTAATCCTGCCATGCAGATGATTATTATCCATTCAGGCCCAGCATCAACAATTGCCTATCAAAAAGCTTTCAGGACATTTTCAAATGAATCTAAAACAAAACTTGCTGAAAACAAAATTTACTTATTCCCTAAAACCTACTTCTCTTACTTACTCCTCTACCTCTGGGGAAAGCCTTGCTCTCCTTCTCATTACCCACACAAAAAATCTTACTCAACAATATCCTGTCAGTTGACAAGTCTTCTTTATCTACCAGGCAGTGGATCTACCAGATTATAGGGCCTTGAGTCAAGAAGACTCAACTCAGTTCGAATCTGGTCCCAGATTCTCACTAGCTGTGTGACCCTAGACAAGTTAATCCTATTTGCCTCAGTTTTCTCATTTGTAAAACAATCTGGAGGAAGAAATGGCAAAACACTCCAGTGTCTTTGCCAAGAAAACTCCAAGTGAGCTCAGGAAGAGTTGGACACAACTTAAAGGACTGAATAATAATTCATTTACCTCTGAGATATTTTTCAGTCTTCTCCTTATCTTTACTCAAAAAACAGGACCCATATCAAAGGTCTCACCTTTTTTGCTGGACTATTGCAGTAGCTTCTTAAGGTCTCTGTGCCTTTGGGTGTCTCCCCTCTTTGATCCATCCTCCACATAGCTGCCAAATTGATGACCTGATAATGATATTTGTCAGCTTTCTTTAAAAAGTCCAATGGCTTCCTTTTGCTTCTAAGACTAATAAAGCCCTTTACAATTTGCCTTCAATTTATTATTCCAGTTTGATTATATGTTACTCCCCTTATTATGTACCAAACATGGTATTAAGTGCTGGTAACACATATACAAAAGCAAATAAATTTCTTCGTCCTTCTTCCCCTTCTTCTATTCTAATAGGAGGAGGCTTGAGAAAAGCAGATGAGTAAAATCATGGGGAGTAGATTGACACTTCCTCCCCTTCTAGAAGAAAAGGTAAACTTGATTTGATCATGGTTAGAACTATAATTCCCTTGCTAGTCAGTTTCAGTTCAGTTCCCTTTGGTCTTCTGCTCTGCTCTATTTGCTGATGACCCATTGTAGCTCAGTGTAAATAGTAGCTTGGGTATCCTCCTGCATCTTGGCCCTGATCTTAGTAGGCACAGAGTAAACATTGACTGATATATTCTCTCCCCATCTTTGGCAACAAATCCCACTGCAATACTGGTAGACTGATATATCAATGGAAGTGGCCCTTGAGAAAATGACTTCTAAGACAAGGTTTCAACTATTAACCTATTAAATGAAACTGTCTCATATTCTGAAGGAGTGACTTCAAGGTCAATGCAAGTGTCCTTACAGTGTCCTGGGAGATGGTTTTAAAGTTTCTCTCTTTAATCGACTTTTGCTAAGAGTAACAGAAGCACCATAAAAAGGGACAGTAAAAGAAGCTTGTTTTCCCATTACTAAACTTAATATAAATACTTCAAAGTGCATGTTCCCTAGATTTCAAACAGTTTTCTCCTTAAAAATCTGATTATTTGTGTGTCTGTGTGTGCGTGTGTGTGTGTGTGTGTGTGTGTGTGTGTGTGTGTGTGTGAAAAGTGAGGTTGTATAGGAGTCAATTCTCACAGAACAAAGATGTAATCAAGAAAGCTAAAGAATGTTAAGGCAATTTCTTTAACCAGAGATATATAAAGTATGAATTAAAAGTGCATCTCAGTACTTAATTTGGTTGTTGTACAAAGGAATGTCAATGTGTAATCATAATAAACAAAAATAACCCTCTATTTCTGTTTCTCTGGAAGGTCTTAGCATAAGAAGGAAGATTACAGTCTATACATGGGCATGCCTCTGTTTAAGTATAAACTTGGAGCACCAGAGTAGCTCCCTTATTCAATTAATAGATTAACTATGTCACCTAGGTGACATTCTCTGAGGACAGTATCTTCCCTTTTCATTTTGGAATCTGAGTAAAGTCACCACTTACCCTCAGATCATGTTTTTTGTGTGAACAGCTACAGAGCAACTTTTTTAAAGCTATCAAAGCTTTCCTCATTATCCTTTATGGGCTGTGCAGAAAATGTCTCAACTATTAGACATTTAACTGGAGTGCAGTAGAATCCGTTTGCTGGCCCCCTCCAGTTCCTTGGGTAAAAGCTCTGTTCATAATCAGTTTCTGTTTTTTTTTTTTAATGACCCTCAAGAGGTCCCTTCTGGTACACTTCAGTTCCCTTTTTAGTGTCCCATTGATTTTACAGACTTCAGGAACTTGTCCTTAACCTTCTCCATTCCCACTGGTTCTCTCTTTTGAATGCTATGGAAACACTTTGTTACTCCATACATTGAGACTGTAATATCTTGAGAACTAACACACTATTTGTAATGGTACAGTTTACAATAGCATTTCCTCCAGAAAGGGGTCGTTCTGTCAGAGAAAGACTCACTCTTTCTACACCCCATTTTCTTTCAGAACTAAAAGCAACACCCATGTTTCTTGTCAAAAATAAAATAAATAAAATGGAGCAGCAATCATAACATATAAATGATATTATATGTCCCCAGAGTGAATACAAGACAGTAATTCACTCAAAGAGCTCTGCCAATGGCATGAATTATGAATGGCAGTAGGGCTCAGAGAGGGAATTCCTACATGGATTTCTTCCTCCTCAGTGTTAATATTAAAATTTCAAAGTCAGAGAGCTTATACTAACTAAAGAGTTGAGATTAAGATGGGAAAAGATTTCCTCTGGATCCGCCCTGCTCTTATTCATCTTTCTAAACAATATAGGGCACCACTGAGTCTGTGGAACCTAGAATAGCATGTTGATTTAACTTTGGTATTAATTACTATGATCATAATCAGCATCGTAAACTTGATGGGAATGGTGCTATTTTGTAAGAGCCTATCCTCCCCTACACAGAAAAACAAACAAACAAAAAAGCACTTGAGTTTAAAAAAATCCACAGGAATGGACACTGGAAAAAAACAGTTCTTTAGAAAATTTGTGGGATTTTGAACAAAGTTTTATATAATAATGATTTTTTTTTTGATGGGTGGAAAGAACACCAAATTCTGAGTCAGAGCATATCATTGGCTAAATGATGTTGATAATTGGAGCTCAAGGGCAAATCAAAGAATTTGTAATCTAAGAAGACCTTTAGCTTCATGTATTGCTGAAGGCCACATGGCAATTACTGGCAGATAAGGGAAGGGCTAGCAAGTCTTTCTACTACGTTGCTTCTTCTTTCCTTTAACATACTTTTTTAATAATGATACTTCCCTTTAGAAATCTGAATTAAAATATCCCAGTTCTATTTTGAGGAAAATTCTTGGAATGATCTAATCAGAGAAACTATAATTAAAATACCTAAAAGACCTTCAGTTCAATCCCAGGATATAGCAATCTTACACCCTATGGTTCTATGCTTTTCCCCAGCAAGTTTACTTCTGGGTCTATCATTAAAATATACAGAGGGAATTAGATGTTGGGGATAAGGTATATAGCAAAGGGAGGGAATTTTTTACACCTCAAGGTGGGAGGGAGAAGAATAGTTACAAGGCAGAGATCTTTAAAAAAAAAAATAGTTGAAACAGAATCTTTATCAGGAGGCCTGTATTTGAAGAGCAGAGAAAACTCCATCCAGTCCAAGACTCATCTGAATGATTCCAGTTAAGGGCCATACCAAGGAGACAGCTTAAGTCATCTTTGAAATCAGGAAAAGTTGCCCTGCTTGGCTGAGTTTGAATTGAGTGCTCCCAAAGTAACATTTCACAAATAGGGATACACCGCCATTCCTCACTGCTCCTTCTAGAAATAGCAACACAATTTAGCAATATTTCATATCGAGACAATTACATTGTAGAATTATTGTAGTCTTAGTGCCTCATTAAAATAAAAAAAATGTTAAATCCCTGTTTTGTTGAACACAAGAGATGAATAGTAAATATTGATTTAGAATGAATGCAAACATTTCCCTAGGAGTGGATAATTACTGCTTTTCTATGCAAAACACTTATATTTGAAGAAGCACTTCACTTACTTTGCCATGCGGTATACATTCTTTAGTACATTTTAAATTATACGTTGTCCTGGACAGTGTCTGCTCTATAATTTCTTGTGTCTCTACACCAGAGTCAGTATGTAATTTTAAACTACAAAGTTTCTGCCAGCTAGGAGAATGGGCTTAACTCTTTCCCTTTGCTGGTCTCACAAATCCGAGCCCAAGTAGTTTGACAAGTGATAGGGTAGATAGATGATCTCAGACACTGAGCAATTCAGCTCGGTTTTTAGGTAACAGGATGCCACTGCTAACCATGCACCATTTTACAAGGCACAGGCTAAATTGGCAATAGGATTTATTTTCTCTAGCCAGCTTAAAACAAGTCCAGAAAGCATGACCTAAAACTTTATCTCCAGAAATTTTAAATGAATCACTTGGGAGTGAAAAAGCTAGTTAGAGACTAGATTGTCATAGCCTAGAATACACCTTTTTGAACAAATCTTTGATTTAAGCTTAGAACAATAGATCTGAGAAAAAAGACTCAACATTCCAGATAAAGAAGTAAATTTTAACCCTTTCTTTCTCAAATGTAATCTCAGAATCTGAGACCTGAATATTTCAGCAATGCTGCACATATAAAATCAGATAAAGTCATTGTGTTGAAGATTTTATGAGGACTTCAGTCCCAACCTCAGGTCAACTACTGTGTAGCCTTTGACAAATAATTTTATCTCCCTGGGACTCAGGATTCTGATCTATAGAATTAAGCAAATTGATTAGTTGGTCTCTTTGGTCCAAAAAAAAATCTATAATTATAATAACCACTTGAGTATTAACACTCAAGTACATTCATAATAGACATTTAAAGTTAATCACCACTTTCTGAATCTCAGAATTAGAAGAGACTTGACAAGTCAATTAATATGACTCATTCCAGAACAAAAGAATCCTCTCTATGACATTTCTGACAAATGACATAACCTCAACTTAAAGATCTCCAGAAAGAGGAATCTACTCTTTTTGGAGCCATATTAATTACTAAGAAGACTTTTCTTATATTGAGTCTCAATCTGCCTGACTGCATTTTCTATTGCTCCTGGTTAGGCTGTAGATCCATGCATAATTCCACTTTCATAAACATGCCTGAAAACATTTGAAGCACTATGGTAAAGAAGCAATGGTAAGGGTTTTTTATTTATTTGTTTTTGTTTTTTAAATTTTCTAAGCTAAACAACTCTATTTCTTTCAAAGAATCATTGACCCCTCTGATTAACAGCTCTTTTCTCTCCCAGAATGAATCCAAATAATCCACTATTTAACTTGCAAAATACTGTTAATGGAAACATGAAGTATTTAAAACATATGACAAATAACCTTACAAGCTTATCAGTAAATGTTCTTTAGTAAATAGTTCTTTAGCTTTTTTTTTTTTTTTTAAAGCATGAGCAAGATTAAAGTAAATGGGAAAACTGAAGCAGACGGACAAATATTTTCCTAAGGTCATGGAATGAGATAGGAACTAAGTTGGATATGATTAATAGTAGGTATGTCTTAGTTCACCCTACTTGCATTGGGTTTCCCATTGGTGAGTTTCTCCATAGGGTAAGGCAACTGATTTATGCATAAAGCTTACTAAAATCAATGCAGTAACTTTGTAATGATATAGTGAAACATGAAACTTCAGATAGGAAGTTTAAAAATTACAACTGTAGAAAAGATTGAACTAAGAGAAATGAAGGGATTTTGGTGGGTAGAATATGTATTGGGTTACACCTAAAATCCTTGCTAATTCTGAGTTTTTGTTATTCTATTGTATAATCATTATTAGTCATTTATATTTATTTGAAGAAACCTAGCCACAGTTTTTCTTTTTTGCTATATTCTATGGTTATTTTCATACCCTTGTCTACCACCCTTACTAATGTTTCTACATTTTCTTATATTGCTTTATAATACCTGGAGAACCACCATTTATACATGGGCCTTCAGAAAAGTTATCCCAGGCTCAAGACACTGTGGGTCAGTAATAACTCAAAAAATACAGACCATGAGCTGCCATAAACTAGTCTGATGTATCAAATAAAAACAATATGTTTAATAGAACAATATAGCAAAAAAAGGGGGAAAAAAAGCAAAGACTTCCCCCCATCCCAAAACTTGTGAAATATACTGTCATGTAACCAATTAGGTAGGCACCAGTCGTGTCCTGATAAATATTTAACAACCATCATTAATTGTGTTACAGACACTGTGCTAAGTGCTGGAGATACAAAGAAAGGCCAAAGAAATCCCTACTTTTGAAGACTCACAGTCTAATAGAAAAGACAACATGAAAACATTATGTTATATATATATATATATTTTTAAAAGCTCTATACAATTAATTGGAAGTAATCAATAGAGAAGAGCACTACAATTAAGAAGGATATGGAAAGGCTTCCTGTAGAAGATAAGATTAAAACTGAAACTTTAAAGAAGCTAAGGAAGCAAAAAGGTTGAGATGAGGAAGAAGAACTTTCATGCATAGGAGAGAGTCAGCAAGAACTCTTGAAGTCAGGAGATAGAAGTTCTTGTTTGAGGAAGAACAAAGAGGACAGTTGTCACTAGATTAGAGAGGATATGATGGGTCACACGGTGGGGAAAGAAAGGCATAAGAAAATTGGAAAAGTAGGGAGAACAGGTTAAGAAGGGCTTTGAAGACCAAAGAGATTTTGTTGAGTTTTTCTTTTTTTTTCTTTTCTTTTTTAAATTTTTATTTAATTTTTAATTTATATAATAAAATAATAATCTCCAAAATATAATAAAATTCAACTGCAAATCTATCATGTACAACTTGCTATTCCTTTTAGATATATAATAAAATTATCATCTAATTTTTTCCTCTTCATCTTTCCTTGGCCTTGAAATGGCTAGATCCTGAAGGTTATGGAAAACTGTTGATTTTTATTAATTGGGGACAGGTATGTTTATGTATATGATAATGATGATGATTAACAATGAATTTTAGTGGAAGTTGATCTGGAGTGGAAAGAGTCTTGTGGCAGGGAGAACAACCAGCTGATATTTATAATAGAACAAGCCTGAAGTGATGAGGACTTATATGTCGAGAGTGGAAGTATCTCAGGAGATCAGAAGGCATATTCTAGAGATATTACAAAGGTGAGATTCACAGGACCTAGCAACAGATTGGATGAAGGGGGAGGTAGTAAAAGAGAATAAAGAAGTGAGAATGACACAGGTTTTGAGCCTGGATAATTAAGAGGATGGTGGTGCTCTCAAAAAGTAGAAAGGGAAGTCACAAAAGGTTAGAACTGAGTTCAAATTTGATCTCTCAAGCTTACTATTTGGTGTAACCCTGGACAAGTTACTAAGTCTAAGTCTCAGTTTCCTTAATGAAGGTTTAGATCAGCTGATTTCTGAGGTTTCTTCTAATTCTTGATCTCCTATTCTATGGCACAACTGTCAAAGAAACAAATACTAAGGAAGCTATTGATGTCCTTTTTGAATATCATATTTCCTTGTGCTAAATACTATTATGTCTCACATCTTTATTTTTTGTTAGGCTTGTGGACTTTACTGGGTATGTCTAAATGCCAAATTTTTCTCTTAGTTTACCAGGCTTCAGTTCTTCAGGGCCATCTTTGGGCTCTCTGCTTGGATCTACTAAGAGTGGTAACCAAAAGGACTCTTTCTCATAAGGGCAAGCCAAAGTCTTTTAGTGCCTTACTGCATGGGTTGTTAGCCATCACACCTAACTAAGAGAAGTCAGTAAAAGCCTGTTATTCAATCTTTTTCTTTAAAAAAAATGCATTTTCTATAGTACTGCCTCTGGGCTTAATGCTAAATAATATAGAAAGAACAGTAGTTACAAAGTAATTTGCCAAAAACAAACAAACAAAAACAAAAACAAAAAAAACCCTGTGGTATACTTTTTAAATAAAGACAAAGTCTATGGCATACTTATAATATAATGGAAATGAGATATGTATAGGGGGAACATATATGATCTAGACAGTTTACAATTCTGGACCTTCATAGTCTCAACTTCCTTTCTTTCTTTCTCTGGAAGTTCTCCCAAAGTTCAGCATGAAATGTGATGTCAATGGAATTATGTTGCTGCTAGTATGGGTAACTCCTTGCATAGGACAACATGCTGGATGAACAGCCCCTCTGGGCTAGCTCCTAGTTGGATCTTTTTCCTTACTTCTGTGACTGGAAAATAGTTAGTCCTTAATAAATGTGTATTAATGGAAAGATTAATGGGAGTCACTATAAAGCAAAGGGATTAGGAAAGG
>JAJPUD010000801.1:196269-234539 GCA_023553655.1 Myrmecobius fasciatus | reverse complement strand
TTTGGAATTTGAAAGAAGCTATGAGGCAGAGTAGAATAAGAAGAGCATTTAGGGCCTGGAGAAGCCAAAGAAAATGTCATTCTATTTCAGCACCATTGTTTTAACCCTTCAGATTTTCTATGTTAAATTTGTTAAATTTAAATATGTTAAAAAGCTATGTTAAATTTTAAAAAGGCATAATCTTACCATTCTAATTATGTCATTTCCCTGCTCAAATATGTTCATATTCCCTATTGCTTGCTTAATAAAGTCCAGATTTCCCAGCCTAACATTCACATCTTTATAAGATCTAATTCCAAATTGCTTTCCTAAATTTTGGTCTCAGTAATTCCCCCTTCATGTCCTTGTCATTTAAGATGAAGTGAACTGTTCTATATTCTCATCCTAACTTCTCATTGGGTTCCTTGCATCTACTTCTATAGTCATCTATGCCAGGAATAATATTTTACTTTAATTTCATACCAATTAAAATACTTTAACTTTATCAATTCAATTCAGATCCCACTTCTCTATTAAACTTTCAATCAACCAATCATCTAATCACCAAGTTTTTATTAAGAGCCTAAGATGGACCAAGTTCTATGTTAAACATTTGGGATACAAAGAGGAAAATGTCCCAAGGAACTCACATTATATCAGAGAAAAACAATGTGTACATAATTAAGTTTGTGAAAAATAAATACAATTTTAATTTGGATAAATTTTCCTTGACTTCACCCTTATCCCAGCCATTAGTGAACATCATTCTTTTTTTTTTTTTTTGCTTTTTTCTGAGGCAATTGGGGTTAAGTGACTTGCCCAAGGTCACACAGCTAGGGAATGTTAAGTGTCTGAGACCAGATTTGAACCCAGGTCCTCCTGACTTCAGGGCTGGTGCTCTATCCCATTAGTGAACATCATTCTAAATTGTCCATCTCACTTTTAATGATAGGCTTCCTTCAAAGTAGCCATATATTTTGTATTATTTCATTTCTCTTTTACAAAATAGTAAGTAGTAAGACAAAAGTATAGCTTATTTCATCATTGAAATTTAAGACATATATTAGAGGTCATTTAATAAATATTTATTGAATTTCATTTTGAATTTTAGATTATCACCCAAAAGAATGTGTGCTATATGGAAAGGACAATGGGATTTGGAGTAAGATCTTCTCAACTAGAGCTCCCACAAGAATTTCCTGCTCCAAGGTAGTCAACTGTATTTCATGCTAAATTTGTTTTTCCATTCTTGTTCCAGTCATCATCTTGAAATCACTGAGACCCAATTCCCTCGGGATAACACAGAATTGTCCCTGACCAACCGTTCTAGTAGTACTAGTTATACTTTCATTCACAATCGCCATTTCTAGGCTCTCCCTCTGCCACCATCACTTAGCAACTTCATTTTTTTGAGGTTCATTCAGAACAGATTTATAACCCATTTGAGATTCAGACTTCTAAGATACTTTTCCTTCCTTAATAAACTCAATGTCTGACTCACAATGTTCTCTCTTCCTCAACTCCTGCCTTCTACTAAAGGAATTCAGTATATGTTGTTGCCTTCTCAAACACCCTAATCTCCTCCCTTTCCTGCACACAAAGATGGTTATACCTTTTATCTTGCCATCTTCAACAAATGTTCCACATCCATGTTCAAGAATTTTGAGGGGATTTTTTTAATTTTAAAATAATCTGTTGGGGCATCTAGGTGGGGTAGTAGATAGAGCACCAGCCCTGAAGTCAGGAGGACCTGATTTCAAATTTGGCATCAGACACTTAACACTTCCTGGCTGTGTGACCCTGGGCAAGTCACTTAACCCCAATTTCTTGAGCAAAAACTAATAATAATAATAATAATAATCTGTTGTCATTCTGCCTTCTCTTTCTGCCTTGCAACCCCAAGTCGTGTTCTTCTTCTGACCTTGAGACCTCCAGTATCTTGACTTCTCAGTTCTTTTCCAGATTTTCACCCCTATATACTTATTTTATTCTCTTCCCTTCTTAATCTTGACCCTTTCATGAATCAATAAAATTCAACTATGTCCTCTTCCCTTGAGTCCTCTTTTTATCCTATTGAAGATCTTGCCTTTTGTACTTGCCTAGGGTCACACAGCCAAGTATTAACCGTTTGAGGTCACATTTGAACTCAGGTCCTCCTGATTCCAGGGCCAGTGCTCTATCTACAATTTATTATGTTCCATCCTTAAAAATTATGACTTGGTCCATATATTCCTACTAGTTATTATCCCATATCTTTCCTTCCTTTTGTGACTGAATTTCTTGACAAGGCCATCTATAAGTATTTCCATTTTCTTTCCTTTTATGCTCTTCCTAACTTTTTCACAGCCTGACTCTATTCAAATGAAATGATTCTCTTCAAAGTTACTAATATATCTTAATTAATCGAACAGGCTTTTTCTCCAGTCTCTTTCTCTTGTCTGCTGCCTTTAATTCTATTATCTTCCATTTCTCTTTAATACTAATACTAGATTTCTGTGGTAATGCTCTTTCTTAGTTTTCCTCCTACTTCCTTTTTCTCTGTCTTCATCACTTGATTTAATAGTGATGAACCTCCAGGACTATGTCTTGGGGCTTCTTTCTCTTCTATTTCAGTTGATTTACTCATCAGCTCCCATGATTTCAATTATCACATCAATTTAAATGATTCTTAGATCCATTTGTTCCAGCACTAACCTCTCTTGACTTTTAAGTTTGCTGTTTCCAATGGCTTTTTAATCTTCTTGAACTGGATGTATCATAGACATCCTAAATTCAAAATGCTGAAAACTGAAAGTAATATAAATCCTCTCCCTCCTTCTTCTCTCCCTCTCCCTCCCCTGCTTCTCTCTCCCCCCCCTCTCAAGCACACACACACAAAACTCCCCAATCAATAAATCCCAGTGACTCATTATCATCTCCAGGATCAAATACAAAATCTTCTTCTTCACTTTCAAAATCCTTATTTACCTGGTCCCTCTGTTTATTTCCAGTCTTCCTATATATTACTCCCTTCCTACTACTTTGGGATCCAGTAACACTAATACATACATACATACATACATATATATATATATATGTATGTATGTATAAATTGAATGGAGAGGGATGAGTTGTTAGCACATTGTCTTTCTATATACTGAGTTCCTTGAATAAAGAAAATAATTTTTTTTCTTTTTCTTTCCTTTGCTTATCTTTGCATATCCAGTGCTTGGAGAGTATCTGGAACATAACAGATACTTATTGAATATTAATTCACTGTACACCCTTTCCTTACTACATGATCTTGAATACATCATTTTATTCTTGTGAAGCTGTTTTCTCATGGGCAAATTGGGGAAAATAATATTTGTACTGACTTCATTTTATTGTAAGGATTGCAATCTTAATCAATCAATAAATATTTATCAAGCACCTACTGTGTACCAGGCCCTGTGCCAAATGCTGGGGATAGAAAAAGAAGCAAGAGACAATCCATGAGGAGCTTACATTCTAAGGTAGGATACATGAAAAAATATGGATACAAAACAATGTACATAAAAGATAAATAAAAAATAATTAACAGAGGATTAAGAGACAATGAGAAAAGCTTCCAGGAAAAAGAAGAGATTTTAATTTGGAACTTAAAGGAAATCGGGGAGGGGGTGGAGGCAGGGGATGGGGAAAACTCAGTAAATTGGGCAGAGGAGGGAGAGAATAATTTCATGCATGGGAGACAACCAGAGAAAAGTTCAGAAGTCAAGAGACAGAGTGTCTTCATGGCATGACCAGGAGGCTAGTGACACTGAATCAGAGTATTAGGCAGGGAAAACTGAAAAGGTAGGAGGCTGCTAGATTATGAAGCACTTTGAATGCCAAACAGAGCTTTTTGTATTTAATTTGGAGGAATTGTATCACTCTATGAAACTTCAGATATTATACCAATATAACTAGTAATAATTATTATGTGAGTTTAAACTATCTTTTTGATGTTAATCTTATACTTTAACTGAATAGGAAACACTTTAAATGTTATAAAACTCCTTCAATTCAAATTATATCTTTCCCTGCTCACAGTTACTTGAAATTCCCTGAATAATGTAATAAGTCCTTTCCCTGCACTAAAAATAAGGCTTAACTATGCCCAAATAGATAAGCTGTGAGTCTATAGGGAGTAAAAGCAAAAACAAAATAATTCTCAAAAGGGCGAATGCAAATTATTAACAACTTCTGAAAATATATTCCAAATCACCAAATATAATAGAAAAGCACATCAAAACAATCCTGGACTTTAGTTTTACACCCAGCAAATTGGGAAAGGTTAAAAAAATATGAAAATAATTTTTGAAGCGTTGTAGAAGACATGTTTATTGATGTTGGTAAAGCTATGAATTGGTACAACTATTCCAAAATGTAATTTGGAGTTATATGAATAAAGGGGCTCTTTGATTTAAAGATTTTACTGCCAGACACTTATTCCCAAGGAAGTCATTGACAACAAAGAAAGTCCTCAAAAACACTAAAATATTTATTATAGTTTTGTGTGTGTGTGTGTGTATATTGTGTGTGTGTTTGATAGCAAAGAACTTGAATCAAAGTAGATATTTAGGTGATTGAGGAATGGCTCATTGAGTTATGATAAATTAATGTCATAGAATATCACTAGATTATAAAAAATTATAATAACATCATGAATACAAATAAGTTAGGTACATGAACTGTTGTACATGGAACCAATAAAATTGTATACATACTAACTACAACAATATAAATGGGAAGAATATAATCTTAAAACAATGAAAGATGAATATTGCAAAATTATAAAGAATAAGAATGATCCCAAAGCAATATTAGAAGATGCCTCCCCCAGTTCCTTTGCAAAGGTTTGAGTGTGGAAATTTGCATAATTTTTTTAAAAAAATTAAACCTTTTTATTTGCAAAACATATGTATGGGTAATTTTTCAACATTGACCCTTACAAAGCTTTCTGTTATAAATTTTTCTCCCCTAGTCCCCACCCCCCCTAGATGGCAGGATATCCACTACATGTTAATTATGTTAAAATACTTGACAAATCAAATATGTGTATACATATTTTTACAGTTATCTTGCTATGCAAGAAAAGTCAGATCTACAAGAAAAAAAAATCTGAGAAAGGAAACACAACTTTCATATCTTTCTAGATGTATATAGCTTTCTTCACTGAACAATTGAAACTGGTTTAAAACATCCCGTTTTAACAATTACTTTTTACATAGCATCAGAAAATTGTAGAATCACAGAATTTAGAATCAGATGCCACTTCAGCAGCCATCAAATCCAAATTATATCAGAAATAAACCTTTCTTATAACATACCTGATAAGTGGTCATTTATCCTCAGCTTAATAATTTCTAATGAGAGTGAATATACCACCTCCCAAAGTATGCAATTATAGTTGTTGGGCTACCCAATTTTATTTTATCTCCTTGAAATCAAATCTAGAGGTACCCTTTTATACCTTTCTCCCATTGCTATGATTTTTGCCTTCTAAAAAAAGAACACCATGAAAATATCTTATACCTGTCCCAAAGACTTCTCATCTGCTAGGCTAAATTTCCCAGTTCTTTCAACCAACACTCATTTGAGATAGACATAAGACCTTTCAGTATTCTGGTAGCTCTTTTTGAATATTCTTTGAATCTTACCATTTAACCAATTATGAATCTAATTTTATTGTTTATTCCATATCCCCGCTTCCCCATCTCCCCCACCCCCAACAGAAATAGTTTGAAATACTTTATAAATACTTGGCTAATAGCTGATATTTCTGCTAAAGCAGACACTCAGGTTTTAGTGAATCTAACCTAAATCCTAGTGAAAGTCAATTTTGGAGGGAAGGTAATATACTGTAGTGGATCACCGTCATGGATTTATAGTTGCTACAATATGTGACAGAGGTCATTTAGTCCATTTGCCTTTTCTGTAGATAGCTATATGATTCAGTAGAGACCTGGATGTATATTCTTTAAGAATTCTGAATTTGAAGACTGCCTTAGACACTACAGTTTCATGTGTAGAGTTCCCTACTGTTTCATTCAGATATTCATGCACTTTTTATAGTACATTTATTTCTATTTTTATAGAAGTTTATACTTTTCCAAGCCTTTTTTCCATACATACATTATCTCAGTTGAACACAGTGGTAATTTAATCAGGTCACATATTACTAGAATTCCTTTTTAACAGATATGGAAACTGAGATTCAAAGAAGAGTTGCCAGAAGGACATAATTAGTGAGTTGACCTGAAAAAATGATAGCATGGCAACATGGACAAAGTACTGAATTTGAATTAAGACTTGTTGGAATCCTAACTGCCATTTTAAGGTATTTAAATTTGAGCAAGCCACTTCACAGTTCTGTCTCTGTTTTATGTGGTCATCTGCTAGACAATAAGAAAGAGAGCACAATTCAGGATTGGAACCATCAGTTCTGTTACCCAGGATAAGCTGGAGTGAAGAGACCCTCAAATCAACTTGATAGGACAAATTTGCTTGGGAGAAAAGGCTTTAGAACAAAAGGTTTCACAAATCACAAAGAGGCTCTGTGACACTTCTCTGGGCAATGACTTTATAATACCACAAGACTTTTCTGGGCTGTTCAGAGGATGAGGCAGCTTGAGATAGTTTGAGGAAAAAATTAACAGTAATTTTGTAGGTTCCTATTTTATCATATAATTCTTAATAACTATGAACTAATCTCAGCTTTTTGTACTTGCTGAAAGAGTACAAATGATACTATCATTTATATTTTTAATATCCCAGATCAAAGCTCCATTTGATGCACTCTAGTGATATCTCTGACACAAGGCCTTAATATCTAAGTTCCTCTTAAAGATTTCAGTTTCCTTTTTCTTCAAATCTCATGACATCATGCGCTAATTATTGAGTTAAAAAATAATTTTGCGTTAAAAAAATAAATGAATGTGTGGTAGGAGTCCAAAGGTCTTACCTCAGCTAAACAGAAGGATTAAAAGTATGAAGTCTAAGTAAAACATCCCATGCAGTTTAAATTGTCCCAAGTCATGTACTCTGGACATCCTTCCTCAAATACCAATCAAATTTCACTCTTCTCTCAAGACCAAGACTGGTTAATAGAGGGAAGCCACTATTGTATTCTCTACTGCCAGATGATTTGATTGGGATATAATTTAGGACATTACTATGACTTTACTTTAGCAGTGTAGAAGTAAACATCTGCCTCAAACACATCTATGTAGTGTTCCTACACTCATATCGAAAAACTCATGTTGAGTTTTTCAATAAAAGCAGACACTCATATTGAAAAAAATAACACTGAAAACAAAAATAATAGAGGAAACAGAGCTTATTATGATTTTTAATTCTATGACTTCTCTGTAGCCCAAACTGATTGATACCTTCTAAAGCTTGTGTAGTGAAACAGCTACCACTACTGCAATATCTGTGCTTCCAGCTCACCCCATCCTTAGCTCATGTGGTAAAGCACCATTTCAGGAATCCCTATGTCCTAAGGAATGTTCCTTCTGCAAGCAGCATTCCTAATGTCACTCCTGTGGGGAAAGCTGTACACCCACCAGGGTACTCACTTGTTGATTCACTTCTCTTTGGATATCTATTTAGATACTCGTGAGATTCCTTTATGACAAAGTTTTAAGGGGGGAAAAATCCCCAATGCACTTTTATGTATAAAATTAGAACTCCCTTTTAATTCCCCAGCTTTGGGATAACTATGAAGTAGGAGGAGTCAAATGATAAAAATGTATCCAATTTTATTCTAGATTAGAAATCAAAACTAAGCCAAGCTCAAGGCGGTTTCTTGCTAGGAGTTCCAGTGGAGACCAAAATCAAAACATTATTGAGAAAAGATATAGTGTGAATAAAAAAAATCTCCCAGAGTAATCAGGGACTATGTTTTCAGCTACTTTTTTTGCTTGACAGTACAGTTTTGTTTTCTCACATCAATGAGCTAGAATAAAATGTGAATCTCATGATCAAGTTGGCAGAAGTCATGCACCCTACCTGGATGCTTGCAAATTGTAAATCACTACTTTACAAGGATTTAACTTTTCCTTTTCCAAAATAATCAAATGTAGTGGTGAGGGGCCACTAATCATGACAAAAAATATACTTCAAATTCTTTCTTTTGGTGCCAAGCCCAATAAGTTCTCTGAGTGAAATTAAATGCACGATCGTATTCCAAACCACAGTTTCCCTTGGGGATGTACAAATCTCAAGTGGGGGGCTGAAAGGCCAGTTGTATAGAAGCCCAAGGTTACACCCATTCTTTCAGGGTATTTTTTCTCTTCTTCTTAAACTACTGCATGCAATATAAACTGTTTCAGCCCACTCAGCTTTCCAACGTTGGTATTAAAATAAATGTCTTCATAGTTTCCACATTCCACTTGTAAGAAATGGGCCAGTCCATATCTTCCCATAGTTTCTCACAGTTTTTTGTTTGTTTATTTTTAAAGGCTCTCTCTTAAACTCTAGGGAAGAAGGAGAAAAAAGGGGGAGGGGATGAATCTGTTATGCTAAAAGCAATTATTGGCTTTGTCTCATATTTGCGATATCACAGGAATTAGGGATAGAAACACCCATGAGGTCATCTAGTCAATCCCCTGCCAGTATAACTTTGTTCCCCACAGTATATTATCTCCTCTGAGAGTTTTTAATATGCACATAGGGTAGCCAATGATAACATATTTTCATTTCTATGTTTTTTTTAGTAGTTTTATTCTATCCAGTCTTCAACAAGCCATTTCAAATGATGATCTGTGACCTCTCACAGGGCATTTTTGAATGACCGTAAAGAATTAAAACAACATTTGTCTTATCCAGCAACTATGTTCCATAAGATCAGCATGGAAGCATCTTTAAAATAAATAAATAAATGAAACTATCATCTAGTTCCAAGGACTAGAATGTTAAGTGTATAAGTATTTTTTCACGGGAAGTCTTTTATATATACAGTTCATTATGCTATAAATATAGATCTATTTGTATGTATATATGTATACCAGCAAAGCACACACATGCACATATACATTATTACTTGCAGAATTTTCCTATTCCCTAAAAGTTGTGCCAAATGCCACATAATTCAGGAAGTTGTGATTCAAAATATTTAAGGTTGCATTTCTCACAATTTTCTTCTTATCTTTCATAAGATGCACATTTTAAATGTCAACTTACATATGGAAATGTTTAATTTCAAGGATGCTGCTCCATCAGGAAACTCTTAAAATCTTCTCCAAGAGTTTCTTTTCTCTCCCCACTCTCAATCCCATATTAAGGGAATGCTCCTGTTCACTTCATACCTGCTGATTTCAGAGATGTTGCTGCCTACTGGCAATACTTTACCATTCTTTAAAATAAATGTGGTGTAACATAGGGAGAACCTTACAGGAAAAAAAAATTCTTAGACAAATCTCTAAAATGTTTGGTACTTTACTCCACTGTTCCCCCAAGCTGACATAAGACTATATAGTGGGATTTTAGCTTCTTGCTAGTGTTCTACCTTATGTGAGGAATCCTGTCAGTGGTGATGAGATAAGCATGTTTAAGCCTTGTCAGAGCTTAAATTGCTAGGATCTGTCTGGATCTCAAGTCTAGCACATTTTCAATTTTGAAATTTGTTTTCAATTCTTGTGGATAAAGGAAGATTTACCCTTGGCAAGTTTTTTTTTTTGCTTCCAATGTTGATTTTGTCACAAGAAAAACTAAAGTGTCACAGGAAGTCATTTACGTGTCTTCTGTCAATGTTCTTAACCTCTCAAACCTTTCAAAAAAAAATGTTTTCTAGTTAGTGTCCCATATGACACAATGGAAAGAACACAATTGAGAGGCAGAGGATCTGAGTTCATATCTTGCCTATCAATTACAAATTGATAGCAATTTTAGGGCATTTCTTTTAACCTTTCTGGGCCTTAATTTTCTCATTCATAAAATAAAGTGTTTCAATTAAATGGCCTCCAAGGTCCTTTCTAGCTCTAAGATCCTATGACCCAGAGGAGATAGATAGGAATAAAATTTAAAGTCAATAATGTTGGTGTTTATAAAAACTGAGGCCATATTATGTAATGTGGTTTTACTTAAAAGAACATAAGAAATTCTCATCAAAATAAAGAAAGTATGGGAGTGGGATTAGATTTATTCTGTGAAGTTCTGGGCATGGACAGGACAGGAAAATTAGGATCACTGGATGGAATAATAATAATTGTTATTATTAATCTTAATTAGTGTTATTACTATTATTACTTAGCATTTTAAGGTTTGCAAAGCACTTTAAACATATTTTTTATTTAAAAAATTGATTGACATTCATAACAATTCTGTGAGATAGACATGGAAGGGCTCAAAAATGGAAGGAGGGAAATATGGTCCCAGCAAGTTCTGGGATTAGGGTGTAGAAGTTGATAAATGAGGCTGAGGAAGAAGGATAAAAGGTTATAACTGTGAGCACCTCTGTGGGGATTGATGTTTTGCCAGTAGAGGTGAGGATCATGGAACTCCAGTTATAGTTCATTGTTATTGTTGTTCATTTAGTCATTCCAATTCACTGTGATCTCAAAGACTGCAGCACTACAATACTATCCAGGAAGTTTTCCTGGCAAAGATACTAGAATGATTTGCCATTTCCCCCTTCAGTGGATTAAGGTAAATAGAATTTAAGTGATTTGCTCAGGGGTCACACAGCTATTCTGAATCTGAAGCCGGATTTGAATTCAGGTCTTCCAGACTCCAATCCTAGCCTTTATCCATTAAGCTGCCTCCAATAAAGTTCACAGTATCATAGATTTTCTTTTGGAAGGAATTCTGGAGGTGATGTAATCCAATTCTCTCATTTGACACATGAAGAAACTAAATCCCAGGGGGAGTTAATAAATCTGGCCAAAGTTATATAGTTAATAAAGGAGCAAAGTCAGAATTCATAGCCTTAGATCCTTTCATGCCAGATATTCAAGCCTGGACACCAGCCTGTATATCAACAAATAATATCACTTCTCTGAAACTCAGTTTCTTTATTTATGAGATGAATGGATTGATCAAGAGGATATTAAAGGTGACTTCTAGTTTAAAAAACCTATGATTATGGGGCAGTTAGATAGCACAGTGGATAAAGCACCGGCCCTGAAGTCAGAAGGCCCTGAGTTCAAAATCTGATCTCACTTCCTAGCTGTGTGACCCTGGACAAGTCACTTAACCCCGATTGCCTCAGCAAAAAAAAAAAAAACAAAAACAAACAAACAAACAAAACAAAAAAAAAACAAACAAAAAAACCTTCCATTATCATGAAGAATACCAGTTTTGGAACTCTGATCAACGTAATGATAAATCACAAGACCAGAGGACTGAAAGATAAAACATATTAAAAACTTCCTATCAGAGACCTGAGAATTTAAAATGCGGAATGAGATATGTATTCTTGGAGATGGTCAGTAAGGGAATTTGATTTGTTTGACTAGGTATATTTTTTATGAAGGTTTTCTTTTTCTTTTTTTTTTTGTTCAGTTGTGAATGGGCAATGAAGGAGGGAAATGTGGAAAAATAACATTTTAAAATTAAAATGAATTAAAATTTTAAAATTTAAATTAAATTAAAATATTTTCAAAGAAAAAATTTCAAAAAGAAAAACAATGAATAAAAACACAGGTCTCATGCTCCACTATTTGAAACTCTTTCCACTACAAAGGCTAGTTCAAATTGAACATATTGTACTAGCTTTCAAAATAGTCTATCATTCGGCGGTCTCATGTGATCTGACTTTATTATATAGTACCAGTAAAAAAGACTGATTGTTCTACAACCTGAAGCAACTTAGCACAAAGAGCATCTCAGACAAACCCTTTACAACAAAGGGAGTAAGGTTGTATGGAAAATTCCTATAACTTCACCAGTCACAGCCCCTCGGTGACATCTCTTCTCACACCTCAGTTCTTTCCACTACTATATTCTTCTTCACTTACTGCTTCTCAATAGCTTCCCAGAGAGGCCTTCTGCAGCTTCAAAGTAGAACATTCCACCCACACAGGATCACAGAAATTAGACAGAAAGCTCCCATTAGGTCATCCAGGACACACCTCTACCAGGGAGAGGAACCTCCACTCTAATCCCTATTCTCCTGCTCTGGCTTTTAAAATGTGGCTGTGCTTTACTGGTTCCTGTATATGGTTTGAATAAGAGTTTATAAGCATTCTGGGATTCTTTAAGACTAAAGGTGCCATATAAAGTTATATTGCTATTTTGTTTATTGTAAAGTTGTGTGTATGTGTGTGTGTGTGTGTGTGTGTCTGTCTGTTTGGGAATACTCCCAAGAAGACTTCTCAAAGAGGAAATTATACCAGTTTGTCTTTTGACCCAACTTTAATCATAATTGACAATAAACTGCTCAAAAGCTGACTGATTGATGTACCTAAACATCCCAGTGTAAATGTGTACTATAAAAATTAGTTCTGTAAACAATTAAAATATTGTTTACAGTTTTGTGTGTTAATTACTGCTAATTTATTTGCCCACATTTTCTGTGAGTTACTGTATACCCTGTGTATATATTTATTTATTGTCAATGAAAACTCTGTTTATTTTTAATCATAGAACAATGCTTCAGTGCCTTTGGATATGAGGCCTTATAACTGTTAATTTACTAAATGTTGTTTTTTCTAGTTTGTTTGTTTGTTGGCTTCATTGTATTTTACCATACAAATTCAAGTTGAACATTACTTCTGGTGACAAGAAGCCCAACTGATTAACACAAATGTCAAACCCAACTGGGGATTCAACCCAGACCCTTGGCTACTATCCAAGCACTCAACTGGCTCAATGACAATTCCATTATTCTTGTTTAGCAAGGGAAAGGGGGAAGAAAAAGATGTCAAAGGCCAGTCACTGGAAGCAGAGTTAGCAGGACTTTCTAAATGTGCTAAAGTTTCCTTATAAGTGACCTAGGATAATCTAATTTGCTTGCACAATGGGTCAAAGAAACATACAATAAATAATATTCTGCCCATTTTATAGAGAGGAAAACTTCAACACAGGAACAAAACCATGGCTCACACCATCACTGACAGAGTTAAAAGGAAAAAAAAATCGCTTCTCTAAATTCCAGGCAGGATTTGCCTATGAGTATAACTTTTATTAATTAATCACTAATAAAATGGGTTGTAAAGCACTCTGCAAAACATAAAGTGCTATAAAAATACTTAATAGCAATAAAATCCTACAGGGCATTCACCCTCCTCCCTTTATTCTTTCACTATAGCTTTAAAGGTAAGAACTGTCACACTATATGCTGGAGGCTAGCTATAAATTTCTTAAGTGGTTGCTGTCATTTGAGGAAACATGACAATTTACTTCTTCATTGGTGAAGTCTTGCAAACCAAGCTTAGTTTCTTGATTAAAAAAAAATAAAAAATAAATAAAAAATGAAAGTTGCCAACCGGTAGCAGTTAGGAAACAATGGTCACATTAAGAAAGTTTTAGGTAAATGCTATGTCTATCCTGTGACAGGATTGATACTCTACTATACAGGGACCCAGATGTGTTCCATGATCTGAACAAAGCTTAACCCTCTAATGCTTCTCATTGAAATGGATGAAGCCCTAAAAGATGGTTGGAGGCAGATGTTCACTACCTAGCAAACTCTAATCTCCAGTTATTAGTAAAACTATGACAATCCTTCAGGATAACAAATGAAAAGGGGACTCTTGGGATGAATGTCTAATGAAGAGAAAATTGCCAACATGCCTTTTTGGATCAGCTTAGGAGAAAAAGAAGCCCTGTCTCAGCTAGTTAAAAATCATTACTTTGCTCATTCAAGAGGTGGTATAGATATTGGAAGAATGGGAAAAAGAAGCATTTTCAAGCAGTCTTTAAAAACACTAGACAAAAAAAAAACAGCAAATACAATAACGGAGAAAACCTGAAAAGACCATGAAGGAGGCACAGTTTCCAGTTGCTGGCAAATGGAGCGGGCTTGACCTATGAAGTGACCTATTAGAAATTCTGGAGCTCTGTTAAGAGCAAGTATTCCAGATGGTGGCTTTTCATAGTGTAGGTGAGCTATCCTGGAGTCAATAGAAGTGGAGAGACAGCTGCCATGCTGAAACCACTGAGAGCTTCCCCACCTGCCTAAAGCTGGAAGAATTCTCTAACTAGCCCTAGAGCACCAGAGCCAGAAAAGTCTTAAAGATGGTAGAGGGAAACCATCTCATTTTACTCTATTCAAACCCATTTACTGCTACTTTCTTATACAGATGAGGAAAATAAGGTTAAGAGAGGGTAAGTGATGTGCTCAGGATTTCACAGTTAGTAAGAAACTGGTGAGAGAGTTTGAATTCAGGTCTTCCTGACATGTATGGCAGTATCCACTTTGCCATCTATTGCCTAAACATTTTTCAGAGGTCAGAAAGTCAAAACAAATTTATGCTGATTATTTCATAGTCTTCTTAATTTCTTTTACACTTCAGAATAGGGGGCAGAGCCAAGATGACAGAGTGAAAACGTGACTCTCTGTGTCCTCCTCCGATCTTCTCTCAAATCAACAATAAAATAAGCCTCTGAACTGATCTTCAAGTCAATGAATTCAGAAATATTTGGACACTGCTTGCAGATATCTCTGAAGAACTTCACATCAGGTTTGTCTAACTCGGACAGAGGGATAGAGAGTGGTGTAGGCCAGAAGTGAGGGTGGGACTCAGCTCAGCTCAGCTCTTCCTGGCTGAAGCTCCAAACTCCAAACTCCAAACTCCAAACTCCAAACACCTAGATCTTATCCGAGGCACTCAGGACACTGTGCCCTGATTGGGGGCAGGTGTTCTGGCAGACTTGCCTTGTTTTAGGAGTAATTCGGACTTAGTCCTAGCCCCCAACGGCCCAGCACCTTAAGTTAATTCGCCGAAGTGCCCCAGGGCAAAGATCTTCAGCTGCCGTTTTTTTCCGTACCTTAAAGAGATATCCACAGTTTAAAAAAAAAAAAATGAAGAAGCAAAAGAGAGCTCTCACCATAGACAGCTGTTATTGAGAAAAAGAAGGGATGATCCTGGATCCTGAGGTTCCTTTAGACAAAATTCCAGAGGATGTTATTAAGGACCATCACTGGTCCCCTTTTCAAAAGGCCTTTCTGGAAGACTGCATAAAGAACCTCACAAGAGAGCTGGAGGATAAATGGGAAAGTAAACTGAAATCAGTGCAAGAAGGATATGATGCCCTGCAAGAGAGATGTGAAAAAAGATACCAATTTATTGAAAAATAAAATTAGTGAAGTGGGAAAAAAGTGCAATGAACAAAAAAATTCAATTGGCCAGTTACAAAAGGAGCTTAAAAAGGTAACTGAAGAAAACAACACTTTAAAAATAAGAATTGAACAAATGCAAGTGAATGACTCAATAAGACTTCAAGAATCAGTCAAACAAAAACAAAAAAAATGAAAAATTAGAAGAAAATATGAAATATCTCCTAGGAAAAACAACTGACTTGGAAAATAGTTTTAGGAGAGACAATCTAAGGATTATTGGACTTCCTGAAAGCCATGATGAAAAAAAGAATCTAAACACTATCTTCCAGGAAATCCTGAAAGAAAACTGCCCTGAGATTGTAGAATCAGAAGGCAAAATCACCATTGAAAGAATTCACCGATCACCTCCTGAAAGAGACCCCAAAATTACACTTCAGAATAATATTTTTTCAAAGAAAAACTAATTCTTTTTAAAATTCTCTCCACTTTTGGTATTAGTTAAAAGCTTTTTCCTATGGCTTCCATTTTTCTTCTTTTCCAATACAGTTTTATCAATGTGAATGGACTTAATTGAACTTATGTATTGTGATACTGAAACTAATAATGAAATGAGAAGTAATTATTCATGAATATTTCTGCAAAAAATTTAAATCAAAATACCATTGACTTATCTCTAGTTACTGGTGATAGTCCAAAGATTATTAGAATAAAGAATATTAAAAGTGCATCCCTACCTTAACTCCCATCACTCAATACTCTATTCAGAACTTCATGTGAATCAAAAATTTGAATATTTATGGTCTGGGTAACTCCTCTATATTTAACGTAGTAATTTGACATTCAACAGAATGATGACAAACTATCCAGCAAAGATAAATTGCTCATTTGTATAGTTTATATACCTATTTTTGGATCATTTTCTTACATCTAGGCTTTATGTCACTAATATTCCAAAGAGATCTTCTTGTCTTAGGATTTTAATTCCATGCAACTTAATTCCACTTAATTCCCCAAAGATTCATTAATGCAAAATTTTTCTTAATAGGTTTATCTATTAAGGCCATCAATCACCTATAACTATAATCATTTAACATTTGGCAAAAAATCATTCTAGTTAACATCTTTTTTCTTGCTTTTTCTCTGTGTGTGTGTATATATATATATATATATACATATATATATATATATGTCTTTCTGTCTCTCTGTCTTTGTCTCTGTTTCTATCTTTCTATCTCTGTCTCTCTCCTTTTTCTCTTTATTTTCCCTCTTCTTTCTCCAAACACCATCCAATTACCAGTGAAAACTGACAACTATTGTACAATGGGTATTCTTAATATATTACTTAGAACACTAAAAGTTAAGTCACTTGCCCAAGGACATATGATCAGAATATGTCCATCATGGGACTTGAACCTAGGTATTTCTGACCTCAAGATGGGGTATAGCATGTTACTTCTATTGACACTTTTAAACTCAATACATTCAAATGTAGCTTATTGAAGAGTAATTGATGGACTGACTTTATACCTTCTGGTACTCCATTAGTAACAGCTATTTCAAGACAACTAGACAAAAACCCCAAGAGCATTGGAAGCAACCCTTCTGGTGGATTTATGGAAAGAAAAGTCTCAAATCCAGAATGAAAAAGTAATTGTGGGCTCTTCATTTTCACAGAAATAGTTTACATTGATTACAGATCTACCAATGTGTTAAAAAATATTATTTTAATATCTTAAATATTTTAATTTTAAATGCTAAAGTTACATGTTTAAGTGGTAATAATTTTTCTCTCTCTTCAGGGCAACACAAAGTTTGGAGACCAGCTTATTCGCCTATTTTACTATTAATAAAAATGACATCTAAAGATTAATTAGCTTATTGCCTAAGTTCAATAAATGGATTGTCTGACAAACTATTATGATTCAACAATGGCTGGACATTCTTCTTTATCACATTCAGGTTTGAGGAAAAATAAGTAATGGGAAGTGGAGAAGGAAATATACAGCCCCTATTTCTGCTCTAGAAAAAAAATGCAAACTGTGCCAGGGACTCTAACTCTGCTCTCTTCCTCCAGAAATGCCTCTTCAGAAATGCTCCTACGAGATTGGTAATTTACCATTTAAACTATGTTCATAGAAACAAACTTTGTGAATATAACACCCACGTGATCTATATGTTACTCAGAGAAAGCATATCATTGCTTAACGTTGCTTAGTTTTTAATAAAACTCCATCCTTTTAAGCTCTGTTTTGGAGTATTCCAATTCCACTGCTGCTTTGAAGTAAACTCCCTGAACCAAAGTAAAATAAAATACATTGTTTATTTCACCACTATTTAAGAGTTAATGAAAGATTTGCACCTGTACAGCTGCTGAGGACTGAAACTAGCTCATGGAGTGAATGTGTTTTCTGGTTGAGACAGTTGTAAATGCCTTGAGTAAAAACACTGAGGACTGCTAATGGATAGGTTTATTTTAAAGCATGCCATCTGCTATCAATCATAGAGAAGTATAGGAAGCAAGTTTGGCTGGGCTCCCTCCTTGGGAGCCTGATAAAGATAGGGCTCCGGTACTCTGGAACATTTAGTCCCCAAGAGAATAAAACATCAAACCTACTCAGCAGCTCCACTAACAATAATAAAAATGCCTCTGCCTAAAGGTGACATTCTGAATTTACGATTATTTGTGTCTATAAAGTGTATTCTTTGGCTCCTGACTCATTCTGACTGTCTCACTACAAGAACAATGCATTAAGCCTGCCTGAAGTAAATGGAAATCCTATCCTTTTATTAAACCAGCAGCCAGTACCTGAGATGCTCAAATGCCCTATAGGAACACCGTTGAAGGTTTGCCACTCTGCTGGGTTCCTTCTTTAAGATTTTTAGCAAGAAAAAGTCAAATAAGCACTGCTTTAATACATGGAGAGTAAATATGTTTCCTCCAGTAAATTACATTTGGAAGTCTACTGATTCCAAAAGACCAGCAAGTGGAGATATGAGGAACTCACTCCAGCATCTTCTATTATATGCCTTTTACAATCATGTTAGGAAAATAAATATTACAGTGGGCTTCAGAGAAACCGAGAAACAGTTGCACACACAATGATTTATGTCATCTAAGCTATATGGATCTAACATGCTTTCAGGAGGACAAACATTATTTCCTCTGCAATTTTCCAGCTGCAGAATCATAACCAATATTGTTTTCATAAATGGATCCCAAAGTATTTTTTGAGAAATGCACAGCCTAGCTTATTAAAAGGTCTGCCTGCTGAAATTCTCAGTGGATGAAATGAGTTGTGGTGGCTCCGACTTTTTGCATGGGGTATAATGTTAGTCCTCTGTCTCAAATCCATGGCTTAGCTAAATTCGACTGTAAGCCTGGAAAATGGAGCTGTGTGTGCTTAGGGAAAAACCACCTGGCTGGTAAGCTCAGGAGCCTAATTAAAGTTAATAGAGAAATTAAAAGTGGGAAACATTGGAACAGTAGCAGCAAGGGAAAAAATTGTTTAAGGAGATAGAAATTCAGGGCAAAAGCTACTTGCTTGGGCAGGGGGCTGAGAGGGATGTGGGGTTAGTTTGTGTGTGTGTGTGTGTGTGTGTGTGTGTGTGTGTGTGTGTGTGTGTTTTGGACCTTGCTAGCAATAGCTCCTTCTTGAAATGGAAGGGAAAGGCAAAGGAACTGGGAGTGACTTGTACATCCTGTGTGATATTATAGTTCTAAAATTAATTAGGAGTAAAATAAAAATGAAATTAAGAAAATGATGAGCTCAAAGTAAGCAATAAGACTTGCAGATATTTGTTCAGTGAGTAAGAGTTTATTGATTGCCAATCAGTACTCACTTAAGGTTTGAGAAAACAGAAAAATTTTGAGGTGCCGTCACTAGCCTCATGAAATATACATTTAGTTGGAGAAACTAGACTAATACAGACTTAAAGAAATTAGAGAATCATGCAAGTGTTAATCAATAAATTGGGGGAAGGGGTGAAATAGCATAAAGGTCACCAGAATTGCCAACTCTACAACTATTTTCAATACTGGGCTGATAAGCATGACAACCAAGAGCATTATGGGAGTTTACACTAACTCCCTCCAGCTCTTTTTTAGTTTTGCTAAGTGGGGTCCTCTAGCATGATTTGAAGTAGACTCAGGTGAACAACTCTGAGATTATTTAAAATAATTTTAGATTATAATTTACATAAACTTTTGGACTGAGAGAGTCTGAATGGTATCATAGGAAAGAAAGCATTTCAAAAGACACTTAAAATATGAAAGTTCTCTACAGACTAGCTGAGACTGTGGTTGGGATATATGTCACATAAAAGATAAAGCCAGATTTTAGGATTATAACTTAGAATGGCAGACATTCACCCATTTAGATAAGAACTCATATCTCACCTGAAGAACAGCAACTCAACAAAGACGCTTAGAGGAGAACTGAAAAACCTAACAAAGAAAAACTCCACAATGAACAAATGAGAACAGGGTGATATTATCACCAGAGGACATTGTCAGCTTTGCAACATAGGAGGGATGAGCTACCCCCGGAATTAGTATTCTCTATTTTTATGGCCTTGCAAGCATATTCTCTGGTAATGTGTGCTCTTTGTGAGTTTCTCCTTTCTCACTAGTAATGGTGTGACCAGTGCGATTCCGGATGGGAGAATTTTTTTTTTCATTTACTTTCCTATTCTATCTAATTAAATGTCTTTTACTTTAATTTATCTCCTGATTGAACTAGTAAAAGTAAACACATTAGTGGAGGCTTTTGAAATATATTTTTGAGCAGATGATAACCTTTAAATTGCTTCATACCAGTGGTAGCTATCTTTATGTACTTATATGAGGGAAAGTCAGATGCTATATAGGCAGTATGTAATAAAATTCTACCTTGTCCAACATAAGGTAAAGTACTTATAGAAAGAAATTAAGAAAGAATAATAAAAGATGGGATAGTCAAGACAACGTGGAAGAGGGAAGAGTTAAGTGGGGCATTCATCATTTCTTTACAATGGTAGAAAGAATTTAAATTTAAATTTAAACTATAAAAGAATGGAAGATAGGCTTATTTTTTAGATCACCTGAAAGGCTTTCCAATGGTGCTAGAGGATTCACCATCAGTCCTTTTAGTTTTCTACTGTCCCACCATAGCCAAACTATCTTCTCTCTCGTTTCTAAGACTTCACAGGGATGGAATATATTCTTGTTTATGCCCTAAAGTATTCCTACTTTCCTTCAAAGTACTATTTATAGGATATTCCCAATTATCTATCCTCCCTCCCTCTTGAAATTAGTTAGTATTAATGTAGACATTTTGTATTTCACCAATAGAATATTAGCCCTTTGAGGGCAGAGGCTTTCTGTTTGTTCTTGTGTCCTCTGTGCCTACAAAATACTTTGATTTAGAAACTTGATAATATTTGTCAACATGTACCATTGTTGTGAATTGTTCCAGAACTCTTCATCTCTATTCCATTACTGCATATACTAGACCCAGCGTTCTAGGAGGGTTGCTGAGACATTCTATTTCATATCCCTGGCCATATGTTTTATGGTGCTCTGAAGTTAAAAGTATAGTGAATGGTCCTGTGTTGCTTTGATTAGACATTAGTAGCCATAGCAGGAAGAGAAATACCTGAAAATTAGTAGAGCAATTTGTTTCTCTAAATCTTAACCTTCTAATCTCTTCCTTTAAGTAAGCACTAGAACATGAATCTGGTAAATGAACTAAAACTACATTTACTAAGTGATTTTTAAAATACTGTAATGTTTTAAACAAAACTGTCAGGTCATTAAAATATACTTAATACGCATTATTTAGAACTCATTGCCTTAAATGTGCCATACTTAGAAATATTAGATATCCATTGCCTAAATCATTAGAAGATTATAATAATTATCTTACTAGACATTATAGAAAGTCTTTATATATTTATAATTTATAATAATATTTATAATAATTTATAATATAATTATAATATATAATAATAAATTTATAATATATATTTATAATATAATAAATATAATATATTTATATATAATATATATTTATAATATATATTTATAATATAATAATATAATATATAATTATAATAAATTATAATCCATAATATATGGATTACACAACAGGGGAAAAAGAAGAGTTTGAACAAAATCAGATCTATATATTTCTAGGATGCTTACATAGGCCTAAATTGAATTATTTAAATCCTTGTTGCTTATTTTAATTTACTTCTCTATAGTTATAGAACAGTATTTTTAATTATATAGTTCATTCAACAAATACTTATTGAGAACCTACCAGGTGCTAGGCATTAAATGATATATTTACCTATGGTGTTTTTGTTTATTAAAATTTGAAATTATTAATTTTGGTGCATTTACCATATCCTTCCAGGAAGAAAATTCTTCATTATTATTTCTAAGCCAAAAGGCAGATGCACATATTGCAGTGGGTTTAAAGACAGATACTGTTATAATTAACTCCAGGCAGGAGATACCTACAAAATGTACAAAGTGACTGCTATCACAGATTGGACTTTTTAGATATTATTCACAGCAGAATTACATGCTATCAGTAGCATCATCAAATGGAGAATATCATTTTAAAAGTGAAGCATTAAACAAAAAATATATAAATCAGAAAGTATAAATTACTGATGTCCACATAAAGGAAACTGCCTTCTGCAACAGGGACAGGACACCTCAGTTCAAGTGCCAAGTCTGTACTAATTTATTTGGAAAATATTGCTTTTCAAAGACCATATCTCTTACTGCCTGATTACTGAGAAATCATTTAAATGCCATGTGTCTCAGTTTCCTCATCTGAAAAATGAGGGAGTGGGAGGTTGGATTATATGGCGACAGCAAGGTGATGCCTTAGTGCTTAGAGAAAGCTAGGCTTAGAGTCAGGAAGGCACATTTCCCTGAGTTCAAATCCAGCCTCAGACCTCACTAGCTGTGTTAATATTGGGCAAGTAATTTAATCCTGTTTATTTCAGTTCCTCATTTGTAAAATGACCTGGAGAAGAAGAAAATGGTGAAGCACTCTGTTATCTTTGTCAAGAAAACCCCAAATGGAGTCACAAAGAGTGGAATACAAATGAAAAATGGCTGAGTAGATTAGATAGCCTTTGAGGATCCTTCCAGCTGGAGACCTAAGATCCTAATAACTCCCTGGGCCTCTATGACCTCATCTTTAAAAGGAAGAATTTGAACTATATTGCCTCCGGGATGCCTTCCATCTCCACATTTAGTATCCTATGATTCTATTAACCCTGAGATTTCTTTCAGCTCTATTACTCCTTTTCATCATATCTCACTTTAACAGGTAGAAAAACAGAGAAGCATTTCCATATATTTAGTTTCAATTGTACTTGCAAAACTGCAAACAATGCTTCCTTATATATGTGAGGCAGTGATTGTGACATACATTTGTATGTACAGAAAGAATTTGTAGATAATTATTTTGACATATTTATATATAAATATATATGTGTATATATATATTTGTCAGTTAAAATAGCACTTTAGTCAATCATAAGTCATATATATAGTATATGTATATATAGACATATATTTTTTAATAAAATTTGTTAGATAAAAATAGCATTTTGATGTGTCATATATTATTTGGACATATATGCATATATATGTGTACTTGGTAGCTAAAGTAGTATTTTGGTCTATCACATATCTTATTTTGATTATATATATATATGTACATATATTTATAAATTTTGGTAGATGAAGTAGCATTTTGATATTATCACATGTATTATTTTGACATATGTATGTAAATATATATATAAATTTGGTAGAGTAGCATTTTGGTCTATCACATGTCATATATATACATTTATAAACGCTTACATAGTATATACATTATGACTTATTTAGATATGTATATATATATACATGCATATAAAAATATGCAAGCATATAAATTTGGTAGATAAAGTAGCATTTTGGTCTGTCACATACCATAGATATGACATGTAAATGATGTATCATGTGTATTATTTTGATATATATATGCAAATATATAAATTTGGTAGAGTAGCATTTTGGTCTATCATGGTTATTTAGTTATGTATACATATATATGCATATATAAATATGTAAGTGTATAAATTTGATAGATGAAGTACCATTTTGGTCTATCACATGTCATATATGTACATTTATAAAATTTGGCAAAGTAGCATTTTGAATATCACATGTATTATTTTTATATACATGCATATATATATATATGTACACACATATATAATATATATGTACACACATATTATATGTCCAGATATATGCTATATATCTGCATATATAAATTTGGTAGAGTGGTATTTTGGTCTACCATGTCTTATTTAGGTATGTATACATATATATGTATATATAAATATGCAAATGTATAAATTTGGTAAAGTAGCATTTTGATCTATCCCATGTCATAGATATATTTATAAAATTTGGTAAAATGGAATTTTGATACACCACATGTATAATTTTGACATGTATGCATATGTGTGTATAAATATGTGTGTATATATATGTATATAAATTTGGGAGGGTAGCATTTTGCTCTTATTTAGATATGTATATATAAATATGCATATATATAAATAAAGTAGCATTTTGGTCTATCCCATGTCATAGATATATTTATAAAATTTGGTAAAATGGAATTTTAATACACCACATGTATAATTTTGACATGTATACATATGTGTGTATAAATATGTATATATATATGTATATAAATTTGGGAGGGTAGCATTTTGCTCTTGTTTAGATATGTATATATAAAGATGCATATATATATAAATAAAGTAGCATTTTGGTCTACCCCGTGTCCTAGATATATTTATAAAATTTGGGAGATAAAACAGCATTTTGGTGTATCACAAGCGTTATAGAGGTGAGATAATAGTTGCCCATATTAGTGGCTTCCCCAAGGGACAGCTGTGCAAGTTTTACCATCTCAAATTCACCTTTCCCCTACAGAGCTTTCAAGTGTATCTGGAGCCTTAAAACTACCTTTCCCCCTCCACCCCCAATTTATGGCCATTCATGTAAGAGGAGCCTCTCTGATGACAGCAAACAGACTCCTACTGACATCTACAATCGGAGAAGGAAGAACTTTCAGGGGCCACCTGGTAGCAAGCCAGCTGTCAAGAGGCTATGGAGAGTCTGAAAGGGAAACTGGCCTTTGGAGAAAAGAGTTTTAAGAAAGAGCCGTGTAGAGCAGTGTAGATCTCTCCCTTTATTTAATGGGGTGAGGGGGTGCACTGGAGGGAAATGGAGGATGGCGAAGCTATTGCCAAGAAAGAGGCTGTTTTTTCCCCCAAACCTAACAACAACAAAGAAACTTGCTAATTTTGCCAGCTAGGGAGAGGAACTCCACTGCCAGTCAGAAGGTTCCGTGTCCAACTCAGAGCTGGATTCACTTTAACAAAAATTTCCCTCTCCAGCCACCTAAGTGCTTGTTGAATTAGGCAAAGAGCCAAGCTGGGGGAAGAAGCACTCACTTACATGAAACGTCCGTTTGCATTTGGATCTCAGTGGCCCGTTCCCATGTCATAGTAAAAAAATGCTTCCTCTGCCTGGATGTTTGCAGGATGCCTTGGGTTTTGGAGGAAGTCAGATTCTGATTTCTCTGCTGTTCGGGAGCTTCCACAGGGGAGCAAGCCACAGTCAGAAACAGACCATCCATGCCCAGGGGAAAAAAAAAAAAGAATATAAAAATATTTCTCGCCCACTCCTAGCCATGGTTTTGATGTTGAAAGAAACCTGTTGTGGTTTAAATGACTCGGTCAGTTCTTTTGGGATTTTCCAAAGTTTCCTATAAAAAGAAATCTGTGGGAAATGAGTGATTGCATAATCACTAACACATGCCAATTCATATAAACCTATTATCTTTTATGGCATTTTGTACCATAATGTCTCACCTCTGGTGAACTACTATCTTCTGGAGTTTTTAACCTATTAAGTTACACAAAACGCAGCCCCCTAACTCTTTCACTTCTGAGGAAGTGTTTATTTCAAAAGAACGTTTCCTCAAAGTTTATACTATTTTTAAGAAGCAATGTGTAAATAAACAAGCAAACAAAACTTCCACTTAACGTCAAGATTGCCCCGTATTTAAAAAAAAAAAAAAAAAAAAAAAAAAAAAAAAAACTTCTGATCTGATTTTCTCTATCTGTTGCAATTCTCCACATTATCTAGTCAAAGCACTCTGCTATTTGTCTTTTCCAGTACCACGCTAATTTGCTCACCTTCCTGGGTGAAACAGTTTTTCCATGTCCTAACACAGGAAATCATCTTTAAAACAAGAGAAGAGCTTGAAAAAGTGATTAAAGAAAAGGTTCTGGCTGAAAGGAACAAAAAGGATGTGATTCATTTTTCTAGCAGGCTGAAGATGACTGATGCTTGATCCTCAATTTATTTAAACAAGTTCTAGAGGCTAAAAATTCCTGAGACCACACACTCATTGGCAGCAGAACAGGAATGATTACATAGCAGATCGTTCACAGTGATTCCATAGGTTTATCAGTTACTTAACAGTAGCACCAAGGATCTCACAGGAAAATGCATGTCAAATACAAAGCTGTCTTCCCAAAACTATTTAACAGTTTCTATCCTTTCATGAAAAGTAGTGGCCAAAGAAGTCCCTGACTGCCTGCCAAAGGGGCATCTGACATCCTCTAGTAGGTTAACTCTTCACAGCTGTTACTCAGTAATAGGCTTAGAATATACCTATGGAATTCTAAGCTAATAATGGCACGCTGGGCACAGGCACCACAAAATTCTGCTCATGGCACTCATGGACCACCTCTAAAAGGAGCTTCTAGTGTCACCCCTCCCCAAATTGCTCATGCCCACTCCCTCTTAGTTACTTTTTATTTAAATACCTTCTAGTTATTTCTATTTATTCTGCCTATCATATGTATCTCTAGGGGTTACATATACACATATACATATGTGCATGTAATTCTGTTTTTTTCTTCTTTAACTTATAATCTCCTTGAAAGGAGATTTTACTTTATTTTTTTTCATGTTTTTATCTCCAGTGCCTGATACACAGTAAATGCCAGATAATTGATGGAAGATAAATGGGTCCACTTTAAGATATGCAAGCAACAAAACATGACAGTGGAGAAATAATTGCTCTTTATTCTTAAACTGGTTTTTAATTCTTATTTTAAAATATTGTTAAGCACCCAAAAAGGTGGCACAGAATACAGAACAGATGATTAATCCTGGAGTTACAATAATCTGGATTCAAATCTAGCCTCTGACATATACAAACAATGAAATCATGAATGAATCATTTAACTGAACTCTCCAGACATTCTCTTCCAAAAAAACCTGTAACTATTATCAGACAATTATCTAATAATATATTTTATAGATTTTTTATACATTAATGGAGGATATTGTCACATTTTACTATGCACCCAATATTGTCACACTTTACTATGTACCCAATATTATTTTAGGTGCTTGAGTGTTATGAGTAATCTAAGTGACATGAAAAAGGATCCCCAAATTTATAGTCTGGATAGGAACCCATATATAGAGCAACATGTCCTAAATTGTCATTTTAGTC
Source organism: Myrmecobius fasciatus (assembly GCA_023553655.1). NCBI lineage: Eukaryota > Metazoa > Chordata > Mammalia > Dasyuromorphia > Myrmecobiidae > Myrmecobius > Myrmecobius fasciatus. Next base: position 207,725 of record JAJPUD010000801.1, on the reverse strand, counting down.
ATGGTGTCCAACATCATAGGCATTAATGAGAAAATTGATACAAATAACAAAATTTTCTACAAAATATTAAATATTAAGGTGTTTGACCATAGTCTCAATATTGGCTGGCAGTATGCTATGGCTACCAAAAGCTAATGCAATTTCAGTCTACAGTGGTAAAGATATACTAGTCACTTAACCATGTTTGCCTCAGTTTCCTATAAAATGAGCTGGAAAAGGAAATAGCAAACCATTCCAGTTTTTTTGCCAAGAAAATCCTAAATGGTTTCATGAAGAATTGAGCACAGCCAAAATGACTAAACAGTAACATCACCAAATCCTGATTAACAGAGGTGATAATTACACTGAACTGCGTTGCTCTGAACATCTATGAAATACTGTGTTTACTTCTGGAGACCATTTTTAGAAGACATTGACAAATTTAATTTAGGCCATTTATTAAGGTAATGGATAATAGAGATATGCAGCAGGGGAAGCAAGGAGATTTTTGAAAGAAGCCTAGCAGCACATATATGTTAGGCAGATTCTTAGGTCAGAAACTAAAAGAGTTGAATAGGAAAAGAAAATGAAATTAGGCTCTTTTGGGGAAATTAAATAGCATTTCAATGATCCCAAGCTGCCCTTTGATGAAAAAATTAACCTTTATTTGACCAATATCTTCCCAGTTATTCTATGTAATTATAATTCATGGAAAATCATGTCAGCAGAAAAAAAATTAGATGAATGAAAAGGTAATGGGAAAAAATATATAGTGATGTAAATAAATGTATCAGTCATTCAATGGGGGTGAGGAATATCAGGTGAACAGAAACCTTACACTGAGGAAATAATAGCTGTTGATTGTTCTCGAAGAGTTCTCAAAGAGTGACACCATGACATACAAGTGAGTTGGATTTGAGGTTGGAGGGCTGTGATTGGTGAGGCAGGGTGTATAGGGAAAGCATGTTAGTACCAAGGAGCCTAAGTTTAAAGCCTGGCTCAAGCACTTACCATTGAACATAGTCTTGGATCTTTAGTATCCTCATGTGTCCGATAAGACTAGTATGATTTGCATTCTCAGTGCCTTGAGGTCACTCATTCTTTCATTATCAAACTCACAAAGCTGTTTTGAGCCAATAAATACCTTAAATCAGTATATGAATTTAAATGGTATTGTATGTAGAAAGCACACTGAAATTGGAATTCAAATCCCAGCTTTCCACTTAATAATTTTGTGATCTTGGACAAATAGTTTAACTTTGCTAGCTCCCAGTTTCCTTATCTGTAAATCAAGGGGGTTAAAGTAGATGATCTCTGAGGTCTTTCAAGCTCTCAACCTACAATGCTACTACGAAAACACAATATAAAAAAAAATAATAATAAGTTATGTAAATCTTCTGCAGAAAACTTATTATGCAAAGCCAGGCAAAATTTCATAGAATGAGAAGGAACAACAAAAGTATAATAGCTAGTATTTAACATTTTAAGGGTTTTTGAAGAGTTTTGTATATATTATTGCATTTGATATTCACAACAGTCCTGTGACATAAGTGTTACTATTATCATCTCCATTTTACAGATGAAAAAACTGAGGCATAAAAAAGCCAAATAATTTGCCTAGGGTCATACATCTTCCAAGTATCTGAGATTAGATTTAAACTCTTATCTTTCTGACTCCAGGCAGAGCTCTCTAACCATTGTACTGTCTAGCTGCCTCTAGGAGCTTGTATTCTGTGAAGAGGAGGCAATGTTTATGCAGATGAGTAAATACTGATTATTCTGTTTATAGCTTATGAAGCTCAATTGTAACACTGGTTACCATGTATCACAAGTAGATGATCCTGAGACAACTAGCATGGATTTCTTAGAATAATAACAGAATCAAGAAGAATCTCAAAAAACAAAGGGACTCTGGAGGTACTCTAGTTCTAATATAACCCATCAGTGAATACAAATCCTTGCTACAAAAATTCCAACACATAGTTTTCTAGTCTTCTACAAATTCCAATGCAGAGGAATCTAGCCACTATCTCTTGAGGCAGCTCATTATTATTTTGAATCATTGACATCTTGAGGAAAATTTTCCTTACATCAAGATAAAATATGCCAATTTGACACTTTAAACCATTGTTCTTAGTTCTGCCTTCTGACACTGAGGAGAACATAATCAATTTCTTTCTTTTTCTCCTCTTCCACAAGTCCATTTTTCAGATATTTGAAGACACCTATCATGTCTTTCTTCATTAAATATTCCAAGTTATTTTTTATATTTTTTATTATTAAAGCTTTTTATTTTCAAAACCTATACATAGATAATTTTCAAAATCTATGCATGGATAATTTTCAACATTCACCCTTGCAAAATCTTGTGTTCTAAATTTGTTTCTCCCTTCTTCACTCCCTCCCTTAGACAGTAAGTGATCTAATATATGTTAAACATGTGTGATTCTTCTATACATATGCAATTATCTTGCTGCACAAGAAAAATCAGATCAAAAAGAAAAAAAATGAGAAAGAAAACAAAATGCAAGCAAATAACAAAAAGAGCGAAAATACTATGTTGTCATCCACACTCAGTTCTCACAGTCCTCTCTCTGGGTGCAGATTGCTCTTTTCATCACAAGACATTTGGAACTACTTTGAAAGATCTCACTGCTTATGAGAGCCATGTCTATCAGAATTGATCATCATATAGTCTTGTTATTGCCGTGTATATTGATCTCCTGGTTCTTCTCATTTTACTTAGCATCAGTTCATGTAAGTCTCCCAAGGCCTCTCTGAAACCATCTTGCTGGTTATTTCTTATATAGCAATAATATTCTGTAACATTCATATACCATAATTTATTCAGCCATTCTTCAACTGATGGACATCCCCTCAATTTCCAGTTTTTTGCCATCACAAAAAGGACTGCCACAAACATGTTTGCATATGTGGGTCCCTTTCCCTCTTTTCACATCTCTTTGGGATATAGGCCCAATAGAAACACTGCTGGGTCAAAGGGTATGCACAGTTTCATAACTTTTTGAGCATAGTTCCAAATTGCTCTCCAGAATGGTTGGATCTGTTCACAGTTCTACCAACAATGCATCAGTGTCCCAGTTTTCCTACATCCCATCCAACATTCATTATTATCTTAGCCAATCTGAGAGGTCTATAGTGATATTTCAGAGTTGTTTTAATTTGCATTTCTCTGATCAATAGTGATTTAGAGCACCTTTTCATATGACTAGAAATGATTTTCATCTGAAAATTATCTGTTCATATTCTTTGGCCATTTATCAATTGGAAGCATTCCAAATTGCTACAAATGATTTCCATATGGTATAGTTTCCAGTATTGTCACCAGTTTCCTCCCCTATACATGCTCGAGTTTACCAATGTCCTTCTTAAACAATGCCTCCGAGAACTCAATACCATATTAGAAATGTAGTCTAATCAGGAACAAATTATATCATGATATCAGGAATAGAACTCTCTCTATCCTATCCACTCATCCCTGCCCCTTGTTCTATGCTTTATTAATGTAGCCTTCACTTTTCAATGGGCAGAATTTTGACTCAAATGAGTTTGTAAGCTAGTAAGACCACCAGTGTCCTTTTTTTTTTTTTTTTTTTTTTTTTTTTTTTGCTTTTTTGCTGAGGCAATTGGGGTTAAGAGACTTGCCCAAGGTCATACAGCTAGGACATGTTAAATGTCTGTGGCCAGATTTGAACTCAGATCTTCCTGATTTAAGTGCTGGTGCTCTATCTACTGTGCCATCTAACTGCCCAACCAGTGTCCTTTTTTTATAAATATTGCTCAGCCATCTTGTTGCCTTTCTGTCTTATATTTATGTGCTTAACTTTTGGAATTAGTGTGCTAATTTTTTACATTTACCTTTATTCATCTTCTTATATGTTCTGTCTATCAAGGTTTTATGGAATCTGATTCTAGAATGGAAAATATTTTCAATCTTGCTTGTGTACCTGAAAAACACAATAATCCTGCCACCTGTAATTTATTATAGGTCTAAGTACTTTATAGCACTGCTTTCAGCTGCCTTCATGATCACTGGAATAGATTGCTCTCATCTATTCATTTCTCCGATGAAAGTTTAGGATAGACATCCCCCTAACTCATCAATGGGTTTGAAGCCTCAGTCACCCTCAGCCTGTCTGCTAAGACTATTCTACCAGGATGTGGCTGCTATTCAGTGCTCTAGCTTCTTGGAGCCACAGGTGAGAGTTAGTTGAAGGTAGACATGAAACCTGGGCAAAAAAGGTTAGAACCTCTGTTGTGAGGGCTGACGGATCCCTTTTCAGGCCTGCTCATCTATCTCTGCAGAAAACCTGAGATAATATGCTTATAGGATATCCCTAGTTTGCCTAGAATAGTACTTGTCAGAAAAAGAAATACGGCTAATATGTAATGTCCTGCTATCATTGATGAAACAATGTTGGCTCCCATGGTCATCACTTCCCTTGATAATTGCTTACAAACCATCGCTATGATCAAAGAATGACAGAATCTCAAAGCTGAAATAGACTTTAAAGGCTGTCTAGTCCCATCCATTCCTGAGCTGGAATTCCAGATTTAATAACTCAAATCATTTGCAATCTATATTTTTCTTTCTGATATCAAGGAAGAGGAAATCCACTATAGCTTGAGGTAGTCAATTCTACTTTTAAGTAACAGTAAGCCTAGATTTGTCTCTATAATTTTGATCAATTCTTCTGACCATGGAACCAAATAAACTAAGTCTAACTTTACAGTGATATTACAGAGCTCCAAAAATAAAAATAACTATCATATCTTTCTAAGTCTACTCTTTTCCAAACTCTTTTAAACAATGTTCATATGGCATGATCTTGAGTTATTTCTCCATCCTAATTGCCATTCACTCTTCAGGTTATCCAATCCAGTAAGTGACTACTATGCCAAGAACTGGAGATAATAATTAACAAAAGCACAGCCTTTGTTCTTAAGGGAACATAGGAAGACAACACAAAAAAGGAGTTAAGAAGAGAAGAAAAAGAATGAGGGGTGTTTTGTTCCATAGAGATGAAACCAGGAAAGGCAGCAGTTAAGAGACTAGAATGAATCCAAAAAGTTCAGTTTCCAGTCTCTCTAGAGGAAGGCATTGGGAAGAATGTTACTCACTCTTAAGCCTTTTAATCAGAAGGGAGAGAAAGCTGAAGGTAGTGGTGTTAGTTGATGATAGAGTTCATAACATGGTAAACAGAATGTTCTTCCTAAAATACCACATCTAGAACTGAGCACCAGCACTCTCACTGTGGATGGACCAAGGCAGACTACAATAGGAGTCCTTAAATTTAGACACTTAATTTTTCTCAATTAAACATAATCAGATCTATAATTTTTCATGCATTAAATTCAAATAAGCAAATATTTATTAAAGATTTTCTTTTATTCTGCTCTCAATTATCATTTTTCATTTTTTCTTTATCTCATTTATTTTATTTTCAAAATCCTTTTGAGCTCTTTTATAGCCTGAAACAAATTTTTATTTTACTTTGGAGGATTTGGATGTAAGATCTTTGACTGTCATTTTCTGAGTGTGTTTTGATCTTCCTTGTCACCATAGTAACTTTCTATAGTCAGAGTCTTTTTCTGTTGTCTGCTCATTTTCCTGGCCTATTCTTTGGCTTTTAGCTCTTTGTTAAAGTAGGACACTGTTTCCAGGGTGGAGGGTACACATGTCCCACGCTGCAGGGATTTTGTGTAACTATTTTCAGAGATCCTGCTAGAGACCATAAGCACTCTTTTCTGCCCTGCAATTGTTAGGAGAGTCCCTGTAAGACCTAGTGTGCTTAAGCAAGAGAGTTCTTCCTCAGTGTTAATGAAGAGACATCCTGTGAGTTGAGGTCTCCTAAACCTGCCCCTACTCCCACTACCCATTTCTGATGTGCCCAAGGCCCTCTCACCCTACTGACAAATATTTCCTGCCATCCTAAGTTGTCTTTGATGTTGCTGGTCTGAGACACCACTAGGGCTACTGCTGATCCCAAAGTCCTTGGGAGATTCCTACTGTGCTGGTGCTGGGGCCAGAGCTGGGCCAGACTAGGGGCCAGACTGTGCTGGGGTGGCCTACGCCAGGACTGCACGCTGGGCTCCCACTCTGGTGCCACAGACATTTCCTGCTGACCTTTTAAGTTGTCTCTGACTGGCAAATGCTCTGCTCCAGCTTTTTGTATGTTTCAATGCTCTAAGTTTTGTTTAGAGTCATTATTTAAAGGAAGTTGGAGGGGACAAATTGATGAGTTCCTGCCTTTACACCTTCTTCTTGGCTCTTATTAAAGACTGTCCATATTAAAACTACTTTGTCAGAAGTAAAGATATAAAAATTATTATGATTTAGATAGAACCTATTATGTGCCAGGTCCTGTGACGAGCACTTTACAAATATCATCTCATTTGATTCTTACAATAACATGGAAAATACTATTATAACTTCCATTTCAAAGATGAGGAAATGCAGGCAAACAGAAGTTAAATAACTTGCCCAAAGTTATACAACTAAGTGTCCAAGGTCACATTTCAATTTAGACCTTTCTTACATAAGGACAGGCATTCTTATCAATTCCATCATCTTATTTCCTAAAAAGAAAATGGTCCTTTGCCTCAGATAGCTTGTATACTACCAAAGGAATCCAACCTGTAAAATAATAATAATAATGTAGGACCTCACATTTCCCACTTTTTTTGAAAATGGGTTCAAGCAAACAAGTTTTGTATGCAATATGAATAAACTGGATATTTTTCCAGTAAATAATAGAGTGAAGCAAATAAAATGACCGTTCATGTTCTTGATATAGCTCTAGAAAGGCTAAGAATATCAGCAAGACAAGAGGAAAATGTGAAAAGTATACTTATAGGTCAAGAGGAAAGAAAACTATCCCTCTTTACTGATCATAGGATAGCTTACTTAGAAAATACTAGGAAATCAGCAATGATTAAAATAATTAATAGATTCAGCAAATTTGCAGATTATAAGGGCCTCTCAAAAATCAACTGCTTTTCTATATAATTCCAATAAAATACAAGAGGCAATATTAGAAAAGGAAATCTCATTCCAATTACTAAAAATATTTTTTTAAAAATCGGGAGCGCAACATATGAAAGTTCATAAATTACCTATAGATATTCAATTACAAAGTGTTCCTTAAAGAAATAAAGAATAGCGGAGTTCCGGGGGGCGGAGCCAAGATGGCAGAGTGAAAACTTGACTCTCTGTGTCCTCCTCCGATCTTCTCTTAAACCAACAATAAAATAAGCCTCTGAACTGATCTTCAAATCAACGAATTCAGAAATATTTGGACACTGCTCTCTGAAGAACTTCATATCAGGTTTGTCTAACTCGGACAGAGGGATAAACAAGCGGACTCGGGTATAGGCCGGAAGTGAGGGTGGGATTCAGTTCAGCTCATCCTGGCAGAAACTCCAAACTCCAAATTCCAAACACCTGGAGTTTATCTGAGGCACTCGGGACACTCTGCCCTGATTGGGGGCAGGTGTTCTGGCAGACTTGCCTTGTTTAAGGAGTAATCCCAATTTAGTCCTAGCCCCCACCAGCCCAGCACCTTAAGTTAATTCACCGAATTGCCCCAGGGCAAAGATTCTTTCCGAGCCTTAAAGAGACATCCACACTGTCTAAAAAAAAAAAAAAAAAAAATGAAGAAGCAAAAGAGAGCTCTCATCATAGACAGCTTTTATCAAGAGAAAGAAGTGATGACCCCAGATCCTGAGGTTCCTTTAGACAAAACTCCAAAGGAAGTTTTTAAGGACCGTCACTGGTCCCCTTTTCAAAAGGCCTTTCTGGAAGATTGCATAAAGAACCTCATAAGAGAGCTGGAGGATAAATGGGAAAATAAATTGAAATCAGTGCAAGAAGGATACAATATCTTGCAAAAGGATATGATGCCCTGCAAAAGAGATATGAAAAAGACACCAATTTATTGAAAAATAAAATTAGTGAAGTGGAAAAAGAGTGCAATGAACAAAAAAATTCAATTGGCCAGTTACAAAAGGAGCTTAAAAAGGTAACTGAAGAAAACAACACTTTAAAAATAAGAATTGAACAAATGCAAGTGAATGACTCAGTAAGACTTCAAGAATCAGTCAAACAAAAACAAAAAAATGAAAAATTAGAAGAAAATATGAAATATCTCCTAGGAAAAACAACTGACTTGGAAAATAGATCTAGGAGAGACAATCTAAGGATTCTTGGACTTCCTGAAAGCCATGAAGAAAAAAAGAATCTAAACACTATCTTCCAGGAAATCCTGAAAGAAAACTGCCCTGAGATTGTAGAATCAGAAGGCAAAATCACCATTGAAAGAATTCACCGATCACCTCCTGAAAGAGACCCCAAAATTAAAACCCCAAGGAATATTGTGGCTAAATTTCAGGACTATCGCACCAAGGAAAAGATTCTGCTAGCAGCTAGAAAGAAACAATTCAAATACCAAGGATCAATAATTAGAATCACACACGATTTGTCAGCCTCCACATTGAAGGATCGAAGGGCCTGGAACCAGATATTCCGAAAGGCAAAGGAACTTGGATTACAACCAAGAATAACCTATCCAGCTAGAATGAGCATTATCCTCCAGGGAAGAAGATGGTCATTCAATGATATAGGTGAATTTCACCTATTTCTAATGAAAAGACCAGATCTGAACAAAAAAATTGACCTCCAAACACAGAACTCAAGAGAAGCATAAAAAGGTAAAAAGGAAAGGATATTGAGAACTTTATTTCTACTATGGGGATACTTAAAGTTTGAGGGTATAATTAACTAGATATTACTTTAATAATATGAAAAAGAAAACTAGAGGGGAAAAGGTTGTCATACTAGGGAAAAGAGGGAAAAAGTGGTAAAATAAGATCTAAAAAAAGGAGGTAAAAACAAGATAAAATCTCTTGAAGAGGCAAAGAAAACCTAATATAATTGAGAGAAAGAGTGGAGTGAGATGAGCATTGTGTAAATTTTACTCTCATCAGGTTGGGCTCTAAAAGTGTATATCAGACATTTGATTTCACATAGAAACTTGTCTGTTGCTAGAGGGAAGTGGGAGGGAAAGGAAGAAAAAGAAAGGGATAAATTATTAGAAGGGAAAATAGAAGAATCAGGGGAAAGGAGTTAAAAAAGGGGGTGAGGGTATCTAAAGGGTGGTTGATTGTTTGGGAGAGGGGGTCATCAAACCAAAGTACTGAGGAGGGGGGAAGGGAGAAAGGGGAAAGGAAAGGGGAAAACATAACTTGGGTAAATAAGATGGCAGGAAATAAAGAATTAGTTATTCTAACTGTGAATGTGAATGGGATGAACTCTCCCATAAAGCAGAAGCGGATATCAGACTGGATTAAAAACCAGAATCCCACAATATCTTGTCTACATGAAACACATCTAAAACATACTGACACATATAGGGTGAAGGTAAAAGGCTGGAGCAGAACCTATTATGCTTCAGGTGAACAAAAAAAAGCAGGGGTAGCAATCCTTATTTCAGATCAAATAAAACCCAAGATAGATCTAATCAAAACAGATAAGGAAGGAAACTATATTTTATTAAAGGGTACCATAGATAATGTAGCAATATCTATACTAAATATATATGCACCAAGTGCAATAGCACACAAATTCCTAGGGGAGAAATTAAGAGAGATGCAAGAAGAAATAGACAGCCAAACTATACTAGTGGGGGATCTCAACCTTACTCTCTCAGAATTAGATAAATCAAACAACAAAATCAACAAGAAAGAAACTAGGGAAATAAACCAATTGTTAGAAAAGCTAGGTATGATAGATCTATGGAAAAAGCTGAATGGAGACAGTAGGGAGTTTACTTTTTTCTCAGCAGTCCATGGAACCTATACAAAAATTGACCATGTGTTAGGGCATAAAAACCTCAAAATCAAATGCAGAAAGGCAGAAATAGTAGGTGCATCTTTTTCAGATCATGATGCAATAAAAATTACATGCAATATAAGGCCAGGAGAAAATAAATCAAAAGTTAATTGGAAATTAAATAATCTAATCCTGAAGAATGAATGGGTGAAAGAGCAAATCATAGACACAATCAATAATTTCATCCAGGAGAATGACAATAAGGAGACAACATACCAAAATTTGTGGGATATGTCCAAAGTGGTTCTAAGGAGCAATTTTATATCTCTAGATGCTTACTTGCATAAAATAGAGAAAGAAAAGATCAACGAATTGGGCTTATTATTTAAAAAAACTAGAAAAAGAACAAATTAAAACCCCTCAATTAAATACCAAATTGGAAATTCTAAAAATAAAAGGAGAAATTAATAAAATTGAAAATAAGAAAATTATTGAATTAATAAATAAAACTAAGAGTTGGTTCTACGAAAAAACCAACAAAATAGATAAGCCTTTAGTTAATTTGATAAGAAAAAGGAAAGAGGAAAATCAAATTGTTAGTCTCAAGAATGATAAGGGAGAACTTTCCTCCAATGAAGAGGAAATTAGAGCAATAATTAGGAGTTACTTTGCCCAACTTTATGCCAGTAAGTTTGATAATCTAAATGAAATGGAGGAATATCTACAAAAATATAGATTGCCCAGGTTAACAGAAGAGGATATAAATTATTTAAATAGCCCCATATTAGAAAAAGAAATAGAACAAGCTATTAACCAACTCCCTAAGAAAAAATCTCCAGGGCCAGATGCATTTACATGTGAATTATACCAAACATTCAAAGAACAATTAATTCCAATACTATACAAATTATTTGAGAAAATAGGGACAGAAGGTATATTGCCAAATTCCTTCTATGAGACAAATATGGTGCTGATAGCTAAACTAGGTAGGGTGAAAACAGAGAAAGAAAACTATAGACCAATTTCCCTAATGAATATTGATGCAAAAATTTTAAATAAGATATTAGCAATGAGATTACAGAAAGTCATCCCCAGGATAGTACACTATGACCAAGTAGGATTTATACCAGGGATGCAGGGCTGGTTCAATATTAGGAAAACTATCAGCATAATTAATTATATTAATAACCAAATGAACAAAAACCATATGATTATCTCAATAGATGCAGAAAAAGCATTTGATAAAATCCAACACCCTTTCCTATTAAAAACACTAGAGAGTATAGGAATAAATGGGCTTTTCCTTAAAATGATCAGTAGCATCTATTTAAAACCATCAGCAAACATCATGTGTAATGGAGACAAACTAAAACCATTCCCAATAAGATCAGGAGTGAAACAAGGCTGCCCACTATCACCATTACTATTTAATATTGTATTAGAAATGTTAGCTTTAGCAATAAGAGAAGAAAAAGAGATAAAAGGAATCAGAGTAGGTAATGAAGAAACCAAATTATCACTCTTTGCAGATGACATGATGGTATACTTAGAGAACCCTAGAGACTCAACTAAAAAAACTACTAGAAACAATTCACAACTTTAGCAAAGTGGCAGGATTCAAAATTAA
>JAJPUD010000801.1:159213-189890 GCA_023553655.1 Myrmecobius fasciatus | reverse complement strand
AACTAAACTATAAAACACTTTCCACACAAATAAAATGAGACCTAATCAATTGGAAAAACATTAAGTGCTCATGGGTAGGCAGAGCGTACCTAATAAAAATGACAATACTACCCAAACTAATCTACTTATTTAGTGCCATACCAATCAAACTCCCAAGAAATTATTTTACAGATCTAGAAAAAATAGTAGCAAAGTTCATTTGGAAGAACAAAAGGTCAAGGATTTCAAGGGGATTAATGAAAAAAAAGGCAGATGAAGGTGGCCTTGCTGTACCAGATCTAAAACTATATTATAAAGCAGTAGTCATCAAAACCATTTGGTACTGGCTAAGAAATAGAGCAGTCGATCAGTGGCACAGGATAGGTTATCAGGACAATCTAGGCAATAACCTTAACAGTTTAGTGTTTGATAAACCCAAAGACCCCAGCTTTTGGGATAAGTACTCACTCTTCGGCAAAAGCTGCTGGGAAAATTGGAAACTAGTGTGGAAGAAATTAGGGCTTGACCCATACCTAACACCACATACCAAGATAAAATCTCAATGGGTTCAAGATCTAGATATAAAGAGTGATTTTGTAAGCCAGTTAGAGGAACGAAATATAGTTTACCTCTCAGACCTGTGGAGATGGAATAAATTTATGTCCAAAGAAGATCTGGAACTCTTAATTGAACACCATATGGATAATTTTGATTATATTAAGTTAAAAAGTTTCTGTACAAATAAAACTAATGCAGACAAGATTAGGAGGGAAGCATCAAATTGGGAAATCATCTTTACATTTAATGGTTCTGATAAAGGCCTCATTTCTAAAATATATAGAGAATTGTCTCATATATATAAGAATTCAAGCCACTCTTCAATAGATAAGTGGTCAAGGGATATGAACAGACAATTTTCAGATGATGAAATTAAAACCATCTCTAGTCTTATGAAAAGATGCTCCAAATCACTATTGATCAGAGAAATGCAAATTAGGACAACTCTGAGGTACCACTACACACCTGTCAGATTGGCTAAAATGACAGGAAAAGATAACGATGAATGTTGGAGGGGATGTGAGAAAACTGGGACACTAATACATTGTTGGTGGAACTGTGAACGGATCCAACCATTCTGGAGAGCAATTTGGAGCTATGCTCAAAAAGTTATCAAACTATGCATACCCTTTGACCCAGCAGTGTTTCTATTGGGCCTATATCCCAAAGAGATCTTAGAGGAGGGAAAGGGACCCACATGTGCAAGAATGTTTGTGGCAGCCCTTTTTGTAGTGGCTAGGAACTGGAAACTGAATGGATGCCCATCAATTGGAGAGTGGCTGAATAAATTATGGTATATGAATGTTATGGAATATTATTGCTCTGTAAGAAACGACCAGCAGGGTGATTTCAGAGAGGCCTGGAGAGACTTGCATGAACTGATGCTGAGTGAAACGAGCAGAACCAGGAGATCATTATACACAGCAACAACAATATTACAAGATGTTCAATTCTGATGGACATGGCTTTCTGCAACAAAGAATTGTCTCAAACCAGTTCCAATTGTTCAGTGAAGAAAACCATATACACCCAGAGAGAGGAATATGAAATATGGACCACAACGTAACATTTTTATGATCTCTATTGATGTTTGCTTGCATTGTGTTGCCTTTCTCTGGTTTTCTTTTTTTTCTTGTAAATAGATTTTTCTTGCACAACTTGCCAACTATTATTACATTATTAACATGTAGTGGACTTCCTGCCATCTAGGGGAGGGGAGGGGACTGGGGTTAAAAGTTGCAATGGAGAGCTTTGTAAAGATCAATGCTGGGGAACTACCCATACATATGTTATACAAATAAAAAGCTTTAATAAAAAAAAAAAAGAAATAAGGAATAATGGAAATAGCTTGAACTACTACACCAATATAATAAAATCATGTTGCAAAATTAATTTACAATTTTAATATTATATCAATGAAATTATCAAAGGGTTGACAAATTTATTTTTAAAAAATAATAAAATTCATTGAAAAAATCTAGATTATAAAGGAAAATAATGACAAAGGTATGGATGAAGGATTGCATTTTCCGACTTCAAATACTCTTTGAAAGTAACAGTTAGCAAAATCATCTGATATTAGCTAAAAAATAGAGATATATCAATATAGAATAAACAAGCCAAGGAAGAATAAAAAACAAAGTAACTAATTGCCCAATCTTAAATAATCAGAAAGCATAAATTACATAAGAAGGAAATTCCTACTTCATAAAAGTTTTGGGGAAAACTAAAGCAGTCTGGTAGAAATTAAGTTTCAATCAACACCTTATACTATATTCCACAGCATATTCCAGATAAATACTTGACCTTAATATTAAGTCTCATGGTATAAAACAAGTTGGAAGAAAAGCAGACAATACATCTTTCCAGCTATGGATAGAATAAATATTCTCAAGCAAACAAGCAATAGAGACAATAACAGAAGACAACATATGCAACTTTTATTTGATTTGAGTTTCTGCATAAAAAAAATTAATGCATGCAGATAAAAAGTTAATCAGTAAGCCAGTCAAAAGGGAAAATTCTTCACATGAAATTTTTGTGATAAAGACTTGGTAATATGTAAAATATTAGCAATTATTCAAAGTATGTGAATAAACAGTTCTCAAAGAAGTATTGTAAACAATTAACAATCAAAGGAAAGATTGCTTTAAATCAATATTTTAAAAAAAAACATAAAACAAAACAATCCTGAGGTTCCGATTCATAGTCGGAAAAATTGACTAAATGTAAAAGTGAGAATAATCAATATTGAAGGATTGAATCAATGTGGGAACACACTAATAACATTTTTGGTAGATTTGTAAAATCAACACAACTATTTTGAAAAGCAACTTGATATTAGGCAAAGATATTAAAATGCCTATACCTTTTCACCCAGTGATTTCATTATTATGTATGTATTCCAAAGAGATATATATACTCTTTAATCAGAAGAAAGTCACCATATACAGTAATTTATTTATCACAGCTCATTTTGTAATATCAAAGAATTAAAAACAAAGTAGATACCTATCAGTTAGGAAATGACTAACAAAATTATGATACATCATGTGATAGAATATTACCATGTGAGAAGTGATGAACATAAATATGCAGAGTGCAGTAAGTAGAACCAGAAAACAATTTATAAGATGATTACAATCATTTAAATGGAAAAAGTCCCAGAAATTAAAATATTAATGTTGTAAAATTACAAATAACAATTATGTTTTGAAAGAAGAGATAAGGGAGGGTGGAGCCAAGATACTGAAGAAAAATTATTATGGTGCCTGGGTTCTCCCCAGTTTCCCTTAGAGACAATATTAAATCAAGCCTTGAAACAAATTCTTAAGTAAGAGAACTTATAAAAAGAGCCAGTGAAACAACTTTCTACTTAAGATAATTTAGAAGGACTTCAGGAAAGGTCTATCTCACTTGGTAAAAGGAGAACAGAGACCAGTGCAGAGAGGGTCTGACCAAGTCAGCAGGAGACTCTTAGCTGTAGCACAGATAAGTAGCCAAAGTCCTGTGGTCCTGGCTCTGCATGCCAGTGGCGTAGCAGGTCAGGTGTGATGTCTTCAGCCCCAATGCAGAAAGCAAACTGCCCATCCCAGAAACCCCAGCAAAACAGGCAAGATTAGGCAGACTGGGAAAACCACCAGGATTTGAGGTCTTAGTGCAGAAAGTCTGACCCGGCCCCAGAACAAGAAGCTTAGAACAGTGTCCCCTGTGCCACAGTAGCACAGCTCAATGTTAAAAGTCATAAAATAGGTTTAAAATGAACAAAAAAAAGCAAGCACTTCTAACCATAGAAAGCTACCACGGAGAAAGGGAAAATCAAAACACAAACTCAGAAGAGAATAACCAAGTCAAAATATCTACATGCGAAACTTCAAAGGGGAATATGTCCCAAAATTCTTCTTGGAAGAGTTCAAAAAAGATTTTATATATCAAATGAGAGAAGTAGAAGAAAAAATGGGGAAAAAAATGAGATGTATGCAAGAGTCAACAGCTTGGAAAAGAAGGACCAAAATGGATTGAAGAAAACAATTCCTTAAAAAATACAATTGGTTAAATGGGAGAAAAACAAACACTAAAGAAAACAACTTTTTAAAAAAGATAATTGGTCAAATGGAAAAGAAGGTACAAAAATAACTAAAGAAAATAATTCCTTAAAAACTAGAATTGGGCAGGTGGAAGTTTATGATTGATCTATGTGACATCAAGAATCTAGTCAAAGGAAATCAAAACAATGGGAAAAAATAGAAGAGAATGTAAAATAACTCATTGGAAAAACAACTGACCTGGAAAATAGATGTGAAACAATATCAATCACTACACTACCTGGAAACTATGATTAAAACAAAGAGCCTGGACATCATTTGCTCAATAAATCATGAAGGAAAATTATCCTGATATTTTAGAACCAGAAGATAAAATAGTCAAGAAAAAAAAATCTAACTATCATCTCCTAAAAAAATAATCAACATAAAAACTCCAAGGAATATTGTAGTCAAATTCTAGAATTATCAGGACAAGGGAAGTTAGAAGTGGTATTATATACATAGAAAGTATAGACATAAAAAAAATTAAGAAGTTAAAAAAAATTGCTCTAGAAAAAAAAGGAAAGGGTGAGTCAGGTAAAGATAAATTATATTACTTGAAGAGGCATGCAAGACCTATTACAGTACAGGGTCAGAAGTGGGAAGATACTGTTGGAACTTTAACTCTCAGCTGAATTGGCTCAAAGAGGGAACAATATATATAATATACAATATATATATAATATACATAGTCTCTTTGATGCAGAAATTCATCTTACTCTATAAAGGAGTAGGAAGTGAAAGGGGAAAGAAAAGGGAGGAAGGGCTGATAGAAGGGAGGGAAAACTGAGGGAGATGATGGTCAAAAGCAAAATACTGGTGAGGAGATTCAGGGTAAAAGGAAAAAGAAAAATATAAATGGGGTAAAAATGGGATAGAGGGAAATACACAGTTATCATAACTGTGAATGTGAATGGAATGAACTGTCCCATAAAACAGAAATGAATAGAAGGGTATATTGAAAACCAGAATCCTACAATATTTTTGCTTACAAGAAACACATTTGAAATAGAGAGATAGAGAGTAGAAGCAAAAGACTAGAGCAGAATATATTATGCTTCAACTGAAGTGAAAAAAAAGCAGCAGTAGCAATCCTGATCTCAGACAAAGCAAAAGCAAAAATAGATCTAATTAGGAGACACAAGAAAGGAAATTCTTCAATTAAATACCAAATTAGAAATTCTGAAAATCAAAGGAGAGACTAATAATCTCTTTTGAACTAATAAATAAAACTAAAAGCTGATTTTATGGAATAAACAATAAAATAGATAAACATTTGGTTAATTTGATTTTAAAAAGAAAGAAGAAAACCAACTGCTAGTATCAAAAATGAAAAAAAGGTGAATGAAAAGAAAATTAAAGCAATAATTTGTAATTGTTTACCCAATTATCTGTCAATAAATCCGACAATCTCTGTGAAGTGGATGAATATTTCCAAAAATATAAAATGTCCAGATGAACATAATAAGAAATAAAATACTTAAATAACATCATACTTTTGATTTGAACATTTGAACAAGCCATCTATAAATTCCCAAATGAAAAAAAAATCTTCAAGACCATATGGAACAAAGTGAGTTCTACCAAACATTTAAAGAAAAATTAATTCTAATATTATATGAAGTATTTGGGAAAACAGGGGAAGAAGGAGTTTTACCAAATTCCTTTTATGACACAAATATCGTGCTTATACCTAAATCAGAAAGAGCCAAAACAGAGATAGACTAATTTCCTTAATGAATATTAATGCAAAAAAGCCCTTGCATTAAATATTAACAAAGTGATTACTACAATTTATCATGAGGATGATACACTATAATCAGGTAAGATTTATACTAGGAATGCAGGGCTGGTTCAATAATAGGAAAACTATCAGCATAACTGACCAATTCAATAACAAAACAAACTTAAATCATATGAATAACTCAAAGATGCTGAAAAGGTTTTTGAGAAATACAGGACCCATTTCTATTAAAAATACTGGAGAACCTAAGAATAAACGGGGTTGTTCTTAAAATGACAAGTAATACCTATCTAAAACCATCAGCAAGGATTATGTGTAATAGGGAGAAACTAGAAATTTTTTCAGTAGCATCAGAGTTGAAACAAGGGTGTCCATTATCATCGCAATCATTCAATGTTGTACTAAAAATGTTAGCTTTACCAATAAGAAAAGAAAAATAATTGAAGGAATTAAACTAGTCAGTAAGGAAACAAACCTATACTCTTTGAAGATGATATGATGGTATATTTTGAAAAACAAGAGAATCAACTAAAAAAACCATTTGAAATAATTAAAAACTTAAGTAAAGTTACAGAATATAAAATAAACCCATATAAATCATCAACTCTTCTATATATTACCAACAAAACCCAGAAGCAAGAACTAGAAAGACAAATTCCACTTAAATAACACTAGATACATAAAATATTTGGAAGTCTACTGGTCAAGACAAATCCAGGAAATAGATGAACTTTTCATATAAAGTCAGATCCAAAAAATGGAATATTAATTGCTCACAGGTAGGCCAATCTAATATAATAAAAATGGAATTCCACCTTAACTATTTTACTTAATGTCAGACCACTCAAACTACCAAAAATTATATTATGGAGCTAAAAATTCACTTGGAAGAACAGAAGGTCAAGAATATCAATGAAGGAGGCCTAGCTGTACAAGATCTATATTATAAAGTGGTAATCATCAAAATTAGCTTGTCCTAGCTAAAAAGCAGAATGGTGGATCAATGGAATGATTCCAGTTTCTGCTATAAAAACTTACTATTTGATAAAAACTACTGGGAAAACTAGAAAAAGGCATGGCAGAAAGTAGGCATAACCCAACATCTCACACCATATACTAAGAAAATGTCAAAATGGGTTCATTATTTAGACCTAAAGGGCGACACGATGAATAAATTTAAGGAGGGCAAGGAATAGTTTACCTACCAGATGTATGGAGAAGGAAAGAATTTGTTACCAAATAAGAGATAGAGCACACTGGAAAATGCAAAGTGGATAATTTTTATTACTTTAAATTAAAAAAGGTTTGCATAAACAAAAACTTTCACTTCCCAGACTGTTTGTGGAGTCAGGATTTGAATCCTGGAAGACTTGATTGCCAAATTTGGAAACCCCCAAATCATAGAGAAGATTTTGTAAGAAACAAAAATAAAATAATTCAAATATGGTGGAGCTACAATTAGAAATGTACAAGACTTAACTGCAACTACAATAAAAGACTGCAGGTCCTAGAATCATATCTACCAACAATCAAAAGAACTAGGTCTGCGGCCAAAAATATCATATCTAGAAAAATTATCTACAATCCTGAATGAGAAAAAAATGGACATTAAATGAACTTGGCAGGTTTTTCAGGACTATTCTATTAACCAAACACAACTTAACAGGAAATTTATCATATAAGAGCCAATATACAGATCAATTTTAAGAAACTTAACATGGACAAAGTATTTAAACATGGACAAATTATCTATGCTTTTTTTAACATATGTGTGTATATATATACATGCATGTATATAAGATTCACAACAACAATAGTGTAGCTCAAAAGAAAGACTGGCAGAGTTCAGGTCAAAATAACAATCATGTAATACAAATGAGGTGCAAAGAACAAACACAGAAGCATGAGGGAAGAGGAGGGCTCATAGTTCTAAAAACCTACTTGCATCAGGAATGAGTTCAATAGGTAACACTACATAAATACCACGAAGGGTATAGCACCTTCCAAAATCTATAAAGAAATACAGGAGGAGGTATGGGAAGATGGGGA
Source organism: Myrmecobius fasciatus (assembly GCA_023553655.1). Lineage (NCBI taxonomy): Eukaryota > Metazoa > Chordata > Mammalia > Dasyuromorphia > Myrmecobiidae > Myrmecobius > Myrmecobius fasciatus. The sequence goes on along the minus strand of JAJPUD010000801.1, from coordinate 181,976 downwards.
AGCAAAAGATGAGGGAAAAAGACAGGGAGGAATCTTGGGTTTAGGGAGGTTAAGTAATAGCAAGGCAAGTTATGAGCAACAAGGATAGGAAAGATATGTATGTGTGTATTTGGATGGGTGTGGATGTGAGTGTATGTTTTTATCTATATATCTACATTGTATACATAAATATAGCTTTACTTAATCTAGTTTGCTTGGGAGTGGTGAGGGGGATTAAAGAGAGGGAAAAAAATAACATAAATAAGATGAGCTGCAGAGAACCAAAGAACAATTTAAAAGAAAATAGAGAAAAATGGTTATTCAATGTAATTTCTTCTACTAATACATATGCTTTCTTGATCTGGTAATTTGTTGTTATATAATTTGAATCCTCCCTGGTATTCTGCTGGGCACATGACAATATACTCTTTTGTTTTGCATTATTTTGTTTTATATTTCTTTTCTGTGTTCTTTTTTTTCTTACTCTCTTTTTTTCAAATAAAAATATACAAAGAAAAAAATACTTCAAAAGATAAAAATTTAAAAAATAAAAAAATCATTATTGATTAGAGATATGCAAATTGAAACAAATTTCAGATACAACTTTACACCCATTGGATTAGCTGACATTACAGCAAAGGAAAATGATAAATGTTTGTTAGAGAAGATTGGGGAAATTGTGACACTGATGCATTGTTGGTGAAGCTGTCAACTGATCTAATCATTTTGGAGAATAATTTGAAACTGCATCTGTGGTGGTTATAAAATTGTGATGATGTGAATTGCTATGATCCAGCAATACCAATATCAAGTCTATATCCTGAAGATACTGTAAAAAGAAAAAAAAAGGTAAAAAGTACCTACATGTATAAAAATATTTATAGCAGCTCTTTCTGGGATGGCACAGAATTGGAAATTGAGGGGATACTCAAAGGAGGAGGAGGAGGAAGAAGAGGAAAAAGAGAAGGAAGAGGAGGAGGAAGAGGAAGAGGAGGAAGAGGAGATTTGAAGCAGACAAGATGGCAAAGTACAAGCTAGGATATTGTTAACTCTGCAACAATTCCCTCCAAATAACTTTAAAGTAATACCTCAAATTAAATTTTTGAGCAGCAGATTCAACAAAAAATCAAAAGGAAACATTTTTGTAATCTAAAACAACTTAGGAAGTTCACAGGGAAAGACAATAAAATTGAGATGTGTGCAAGTCTAGAGCATGGCAGGAGTATCAGCAGTGGACCTTTGAGACAGTCAGGACAGGCACAGCCACAGCAGCTTCTAGAGCTCCCCGCCCAGAGGTGGAAAGGGGATTGGACAACTAGTCAGAAAGCATTCAAAAAAATTCCTTTTGAGGGACATCTCTATTACATATAAGCAAATTGTTGGAGGGGATGACTAAATCCCTCTAGTCATAGAAGAGAGCCATTTATACCCAGAGAGACAATGTGAGAAATGAATGTGGATCACATTCTCACTCTATTTGATGTTGTTTGCTTGCATTTTATTTTCTTACTCATTTATTTGACTTTTTGATCTGATTTTTCTTATGCAGCAAGAGAATTGTATAAAGGTTTACACATATTGGATTTAACATACATTTTAACATGTATAATATATTGGATTGTTTGCTATCTAGGGGAGAAGGTGGGGGTAAGGAGGGGAAAATCTGAAACACAAGTATGCAAGGATCAATGTTGAAAAATTATCCATGCATATGTTTTGAAAATAAAAAGGTTTAAAAAAAGAGAGAGAGAGAGAGAATTTTTTTATCCAAAGGATCCAGAGAAATTCATATTTCCTTTTTGGTCTTTGCTTTTCTTAATGTAATTATTTTAGGAATATTTTCCAATTGTTGCAGGATTGTTACTGTTCTGATTATCTTCTAGTTTATCATAATTCAAATGCCAGTTTTTATGTCTTTTCTTCATGAATTCCTGCAACTTTCTGTTTTTCTACTGATATGAAGTTTTGAGGAAAGATTTTATTTTCCCTTCCGGCTAAAAAATTCCTTAACAGTGTTTTATTTAAGGTCATCTCTGATAAGTTTAGCATTGTATTTTATCAAGCATTTTTCACATTGTGTTGACATTGTAATCTATTTTCTAATTACTTGACAAATACTTAAATTGGAGGTTATCACTAAAGCTGTTATTATCAATAGAATGCTATGCTTCTAAAACTACACAAGAAGAACATTATCATCAACAACATCATAGATAGTATTTATATAAACACTTCTTAAAGTTTGCAGAATATTTTAAATATACTTTCTCATTTTATTCTCACAAAAAATTGCTAAAAATAAGTGCTGTAATTATCCTCTCTTTATGGATGAGCAAACTAAGGCAAAGGGAGATTGTCACATATGCAGTCAAAAGAGTAATTAAGTGATCAAGGCAGAATTTGAACCTCAGACTTTCTGACTACAAATTGAACCTCAACTACTAATAGCAGTGATGAGGATGATGACACTACAATAATGATAAAATAACAATAATATTAATAACCAAAGATCAATCACTCAAAGTCAAATTCACTGTTCATGCTATGAGACAGTAGGAGGAGAAAATTAAAGAATGCTATCCAGAGTGATGGGTAGCAGAGACTTTGTGGTCTATGATTGCTTTTATAACTTTGGAGATTTACAGAAACTAAAATTATAATGATTTGGATTCTGGAGAGAAATAGAAGGAAGTAACATAGGGTTATAGTCAAGGCTTACTCAAAACCATCCTTTTCACAAAGAATAACTTAGCAAATGCCACTCCTTCATTTCTGGTATAATAAAAGGCAAGATTTATTCACAAAACAGAAATATCAATACTTCACCTGCTGGAAATTCCTCAGTATAAATGTTATTGACCACTACAAAAAGCAAACCATAAAAGTTCATGAAATGGACTGAACATATTCCTTTTACTATGCACAGTATATCATACTAAAACTGGAAACAGATGGGACAGCTAAAATTATTCTTTGCTTTGGTCAATGGCATCCTCAGTTTCAAGCCATATAGCAATGTGCTGTTGACAAGTTCAGGTACCTGTAAGAAATAATGTCATGCCTGAGCCTAGTTCAGGGAAAATCAAGGAAGATATTAGGAAAATCTGAACTGGAAAGGTTTGAATGACTTGAAGCCACTGGCAATATTTACCTAATTCAAATTCAAAAGATGCTATTCAAAAATGAAATTGAAGACAAAAATGCAGGGATAGGTCCATTCATTTTTGAAAGGAGATGGGCAAACTTATCTTGGAATTTCAAAAGACCTTTTAAAGCTTGATTACAGGAACCTAACTTTGAGACCAATTACATCAAAGCAAAGTTAACTTGAAAAAGCTAGCATTTGCTATGATCATTTGGAATTAAAAAGATTCTACTATAATATTTGACAGAAAAATGTAAAAACACTATATGTGGTAACCACTGCCATATTATGAAGCAAAAGAGAAAAGATATTCTATCAAAGAATATGCCTAAAGACAGACATCAAAAAATATGATTGAAGTCACTTTAAAAAATTACTGCCTACCTATGGAAAGGCACCAAAAAATTATATTAGTATCCAGCAAGTACATATTGTTGAAAATTTCAAAACTATTTCCCTAATTAAGTACAACCAAAATGTGGATAATGGCATATGGAGAACAAAAATATATCAGAAAAATAAAGATTTCCTTAATCATCAATTGAAAGAAAAAGTAAAAGTGTAAAGAGGAAAAAATTATCAAAACAAAACATCAATTTAAAACTTTATTAAAGAAACATGAGAAACCAATAAAATAAAGACAGTAAGATCAGCTGAAGAAGTAAGAACTATAAAATTACTGGTTATTTATATTCTTACAAAAAATCTAAACAATAAAACTTCAAGTTAAATCCAAAGAAAAATAGAAAGTTTATGCTACCAATGGATTAAAAAAAAAAAAGTTATGTTAAGGAAAGTGGCTGAAACTCCAGCTTTTCCGCAATTCTAGAAATAGAAAATGAAACAGACAAGATGCAGCCACTATCTCCCAAAGCTTCCTAGCAGCACATGAAAAAAAAAAAAAACTTTAATAACTTACTCTCAGACTCAAGTTTGATCTCATTATTACGTTTAATAAATGTCATTGGTATATTTTGTTTATATAGCAATTAAAATTTTCCCAGCATGCTCTTCTTCCTATCCCTCTCAGTGAACCATTTCATCTAATAATTTTTTAAGAAAAAGAAAAGAATCGGTAAAACTAATACATCAAAAAAAAAAAAAACCCTTAAAGATTTTGCAGTGTTCCACATGCATTTCCTACATCTCTAAAGATTAGAGGGGAAAGGCGTCTTCTCATATGTCCTTTCTGGTGCCAAACTTGTTCTTTTTCATTCTTTACCATTCACTTTTAATTGTTCTGTGATTGTATTTTTCATTTAAATTGTTGTAGTCATTGTGTATATTATGATCTTGTTTCTGTTAGTTTCACTCTTGAGTCAGTTGATACATGTTTTTCCATGCTTGTCTATATCCATTATTTCTTACAATTCAGTAACATTCTACAACATTTATATAACACAATTTGTTTAGCTATGACCCAATCAATCAGCATTTAATTCATATCATCATCCTTACCAGAAAACATTATATAGCTACTTCCACAAGAAGAGAATAGCAGCATCTCCACCAAACAGAATAATTACATATATATTTACTTTATAGAAAGCTTTCACATTTTTATCACACACAAACACAAAAACGATAAATATTCTCAAGAAACAAATATATAAAGTAAAGAGCAAAAGGAATGTGCCAAAAAATCCCAGAGCTTTTAAAAGGAAGTTATTATTGATTGAATAATTATTGAATAAGCACTTAAAAGTTTCATAATATTTATGCTTGCCATTATTGTCACAAAACTTTTTACTATACTTTACATTCATAACTTATATTTGTAACGCAAATATAAAAATGTGACAATAAAAGCATTTTATATTTACTCAGAAAATTATCTTTTATTTAAAACATGTCATAAACACAATGTAAATAAGGATTCGAACCAAAATATCTTATTGCTTTCCTTATATGGATAATTATAGGACTCCAACAACAAAAACAATCAACAACAAAACACAAATTAAATCTCAGTGATTCTTTCTCTAATGTTATAAAAATCATGATAAATGTAATTTTTTTTTTACTTATGCCAAAGAAAAGTAAAGACCAAACACTTTACAGTTGATTCTAGAAATCAGATTAAAACAATGGATGAAGAGGACACTTTTAAATCCTTAATCTCTTTCAGGAAAGACAAATTGAGCATAAAAATATTCAAAAGAAAACTAAGGCTTAAATATGTGTCTTAGTGGTATTCTGAAATCAAAGCTTAATAGGAAGAGCACAGTGAGGGCAATTAATATCTAAACAATGCTAATAGTAATCCACAGTTTTGAAAATAAAAGATTTGGAAATTCTCATAACAAAACTTTGTACAATAATAATGAAACATGAGAACTATTAACACTTTTTCATGTAGAAGGAGAGAAAGGATTGATAGACATTCTTAGCACGGAACTTGATAAGTCAAAACTCTTCAAAAATAATTTTAATAAATGGAAATCACCTTACCAGTTAATAATTAATACTAATTACAGGTATATTTTATGGAGTTTGTCTAATTAAAAAATAATTGAGATCCAGATGGAACCTATGACACTTAACATAAAAGAGTGGAATCAAAAGACCCTCCATGGATGACAGCACATGAATTCAGCCAACAATATGTCTACAAAAACAACAAGTATCTAACAGGCAGGTTTATTTGTAGAAATGGAAGGGTTATCATGGCAATCCAGGATCAATTCATTGACACCAGAAACTGCAGAATAGTTATCTCTAGGGATTCCAAACTTAGTAAAGACTGATAGCTGCCCAGGCATAAGGAACCTAGAGCAACTTATGACTCTGAACTACAGGCTTGAATGTCTATGGACTCACTTAAACATCTGGAACTCTTCTTTTCTTAGTCTCTTTGCTTTCCTGATGGATGAAGCCATTTCTTCACTATTGCCAAGCTCCTAGGGCAGTGTTAAGCACTTCTAGCTAATAGCAAACTTAATCCTGGGATCTTCAGAGCTTTCTAGGTTTATTCTCTTTGCTAGGCACTGGAGTAATGTGACAATCTTTCATTGAAAAGCAGTTCCCTTTAATCATGGGATATGCAAAGTTATTCAGGTCTAATTCCTTGACTGAGCACTGAAGTAACAGGAGACTCTTTCAGTCAAAGGCCGTTCCCTTTAAGCCTAGATTCTTCAAAGCTATTCAGGTCTGCTCTATGTGGGCTTTGAATGGTCTTGAGTGACAGGGGACAGTAAAGGGCAACATAGGCAATGCTTTGAGTTGTTTCCCCTGCCTCAAGCTTTAGATCATGCTAGAAAGCATGAAAGGCAGCCTTTCCCTAACTAGCTCTTTTCATAACATAGGATTCTGTTTTCCCTAATCAGCTCCCAGGATTAAAGCTTTCCTCCAATCAGATCAGCTCCCTGAATCAACTATTAAGTCAGTTTGTCTCTAGTGGGCTGCTCCCAGATTCTGGGAGCTCCTCAGGTTTTAATCTGCTCCTTAGCTTAGTGAGTTTCTATGTTCTATCTTCTGATATCTTGGCTTCTGTAAACAACATTTCTGGAGATCTCTCGTCTTCCCAAGTGGCTTCTGATCTGACCACTCCTACTCCATCCAAAAAGGCCTCATAGACCTCATCAAGGCCTTCTTATTACTGATGACCTATCTCTAACTCAGGATAAAAAAAATCTCAATCTCACAATTCTGTCACATACAAAAAAGTTAATATAGAATATATATAAAATAATATAGAATTATAGAATAATAGAATATATTATAGAATAATAATATAGTTGATATAAACACATTATTATAAAATAATAATATAGTTGATATAGAATAATGATCTAGTTGATATAGAATACCATAGCCCAAAACAATTCCTGGTTTCTCTGAATTTATGTCCCTTTTTCTATACCATACCTAGAATCTATGCATACTAGGAGAAGAACCAGTTTATGAGTGAGCTGTTTATGGGTTTATGAGTAAATTATTATTATTTTATTATTTCTGTTTTTGTTTTTTATTTAGTGAATTTTTTTTTAGTATTATTGCTCTTGTTATCTCATTGGTTATATGTTTCATGCTTGAGAGTTAATTGTATCACCTTAGCTAATTTATATAAATGAGAAGCACACTTGCAGAGGCTCAGGAGCCTCAGTTAATGTGGCAATGTATTTTCTTAAACTGACATCACTCCTAGGACCCACTGAGTTTCTTGTAGCAATGTGGTGGTCATGATGCTCTCCTCTCCCGTATCATCTGGGAAAACTACCTAGACCTGACAGCTAAAGTTTAGGTCAGTTAGCCAGTTTAAAGAATGAGAAAGTATATGTAAGTGCCAAATAATATGTTATAATTCACCCACAGAAGAGACAATGGGCAACATACCACAGTAGAACACAAAAATGTACCCTCCACTGAATACTTAGTAAGATATGTTTCCCAGTGGCTAGAATTACATATTAGAAACTTATTATCTTTCACAGACCAAAAGAATAACAAATCCCCTCTAGCTGTGTGACCCTGGGCAAGTCACATAACCTCAATTGCCTCAGCAAAATAATAATAATAACAATAATAATAACAACAAATCCCCATGCTGTGAATTCAAAATATCCTGGAGAACTCAACCAATAAACCACATCAAACCTGATTATTATTAAAGAGTGAATAGTTGCCTATAATTGTATGAATAAAATAATGATGATCCATATAAACCATATTTTAAAAGTTGTATTGTTTTAATAATTTTTCACTAATGTCTGACTTTGTGACTCCTTCTGGGGCTTTCTTGGCAGTTCCTGCAGTGGGTTTGCCATTTCTTTCTCCAGCTCATTTTACAGATGAGGAAACTGAGGCAAACAATATTTAATGACTTCTCCAGGATCACACAGCTAGTAGAAATCGGAGGCCAGATTTGTACTCTCATTCCTTACTTCAGACCCAATGCTCTATCCACTAAATACTCATAATCAGACCAGGGAAACCAGGCGGGTAAGATGAGTAGAATCATTATCCTAGTCATGGGAGCAGCCCAGGACTAGTACAGGAGTAAAGCATGGGTAGCCCTTCTCTACTAACTGTGCTTCTTGATCCTTAAGTACTTAAAAGCCATTCTTTAGCTGCCTTTTTATTCTGAAAATTTTTCTCAGTGTCTATGGCTTTCCCATTCTGGGACACCAATTTACCCTTTTGGCCCCCTTCTCCCATTACAGACTTCATTCCAGAGCCTCAGTTTTGTGGAAAAGACCTAGGGCAACCATCCTTTATTTCTCTTTGGATTATGCTTTGACTCTTTAGATACTACCCTGACCCCTCCTCCCTAACATTAACTCCCAGTTGTCCTTCCTGTTCCCTTTCATGTGCTTCTTTTTCCTTTAAATCATAAGCTCTTTGAGGTCAGGGACAGCCTTTTTGTTTGTATTTATATCTTCAGTGCTAAGCACAGTGTCTGGCAAACACTTATTGATTTAATTTATTAAAGAGAGATACAGATTTATTCAAACTGATCTCTGTTCACTTCACTCCTCCATCTTAGAGTCAATTTTCCTTGGACAAGATTTCTCACTTGTCACACCATTTCCTTTGGCTGTCCTTTTGACCTAAATTCCAAACTTTTCCAAAGTTAAGACAGAATTTCAGAATTTGAAAATGTTTAGGAGGCTAGCATTAAATATCAAGGAGGAAATATTTGTCTTAGTTTTTATATAATTTCCCCTACTCCCCTTCTATTCTTCTCACTCTATTTTCCTGACTCCCCTATCTTCCTTTAAGTCTCAACTAAAAGTCTTACCTGCAAGAAACCTTTCCTGCTTTCCCTTTATGTAAGTCCTCTGTGATTATCACCCCATTTACCCAGTATTTATCTTGTAAGTAGGTTCTTAATATTTAATTCTTGTAGTTTTTTGTTTGTTTGTTTGTTTTGTTTTGTTTTGTTTTCCCAATGGCTGAATTTGTGAATGAAAAGGGAAATACCTCAGTGGAAAGAATAATTCAAATGGTGTTACTGTCTCTTAACTTCTGGGTGACTCTTGCTTGAGTAAATTTCCTTCCCTCTTGCCTTCAGATTCTAAGAGTAATCTAGCATTTCTACATAGGATTCTAATATAGTGTTATCAATAGAAATTATCACTAAGAATCATTGTTTCATACAAAACACTTGAAAATTAAGAGGTCATCAACATTTTTCATTTTTATCTTTCTCTTTTTTTCTGGTTCAGGTCCCACAAAAAATAAAATTTCTCAGGTCTGTTTATATATTCATTTCCTCATTTAAGGTTCATATATTGGACATATACTATACAGTCTGTATAACTTTAAATGTTTGATTGTTTAAAATATGAATTTTAAAGGCAGACACCTCATGTTACTTAAATGTACACAGGTTCTGTGGTTTAATAATAACATCTGTTTTTATTTTTCAACCCCCAAAGTGCGTTTAATCTGTTCTTCCTTTATTTGAACTTTTCACATCTGCTTCGGCTCGGGTCCCATAAACTAAATACCAGATCCTTTTCCAAAAGTAGGAAGTCTACCTGTACTTGTGTTGTTCCAGCACAAAAGATCTGTTTTTAATACCAGTTAAATATTTCAAAAGAATAACAAAAAATAAACTTCTTACCCATAATGCACTTTTTACTTTTTTTTTTTTTTTCATAATACTGACACAGGGCCATTTTTACAGTGTACCACTGCCTGGACATGTAAAACTAAGATGGTCAATTATCAAATGTAGTATAACCTATATATGGTCAGACAGGCCTTTCTAATAAAGATTTTTTTTTAAATGCATTCTCAGCTTGAGTAGAATTTGCAACAATCATAGTCAATGACTAACAAAAACAAGCATTTAGTTTGTTTATCTGAATTATTCCAGTCTTGCAAATCTTGGAAGAATGATTTTTCTGAGATTTCCTAGGTGTTTCTGTTGCTTTTGAGGATAAAACTAGACTTTTTCTACTTTTTCATAACTCCGATGAACATGAAAACCTTATAATCAAATATTCTAAAATCAATATTTTGGAAACATCAATGTGATGAAAAGAAACAAGATTTATTCATGTATGAATTTGGTTGTGAAGAATTTTTGAAGAAATACTAGGTTATATCTGTGTTAAATGTTTTTCTCAGACTAAAGGATTAACTTGCAGATCTTTTATCAGCTTTTAAGTAAGATTGAGTGAGGCTTGATATTCAGACCTTATTTGGACAGACAGAGTTTAACCAATTTCAAATTTATTCAGTCAATAAAATTCATCTTTCTCTCCAGTGTAGTTGTTATTTGAACTATAGCAATTATTTTTATTTTAGAAATTCATTTTGAGGATAAACCACCTTCCTATAATGAAATTACTACACATTTGAGCTAACACATTATTATGTGGAAATTTTTTTAAACAAGGATTTTAGAATGAGTCCTGGACAATACCTTTATCAGCACACAAATATAACAATACAATGATATGAACAATTATCTAATGTTTTAGATAAACATAAGCAATTATTCTGGGCCTGACAAAATTAGGAAAAAAATATTTTCCTTAAACTACAAGCAATTTTGCTTAAATTATTCAGATCATTTCTATGTCTTTGATGCTATCTTTTACATCTTGTTTTTATAAAAGATCTAAGAATTAAGGTGTCTAATATAAATATAAACTAATATTTATTTTATTATTAAAAGCATTTTACATACATTACCTGATTTGCTTTTTACTCAGGTAAATGCTATGGATATTATCATTCCCATCTTACAAGAAAAGACTTTGAATCTATAAAGTAAGTATTGACTTAATACATGTCTCAAACATGATTCAAACTCAGAGCTTCATAGACTCCAATTACTACCTAATTCTACCTCAGAGAGAACTTCTGTTGCTCTTTTACTGTGCTCAGCAAAGGATCATGGTAACTCTAGAGTTCTTGGGGTTTCTGTGTACTCAGGCAATAAAGAAATGACATACTTATATCCCTTTCCTGATTTCCCCTTAATGTTAATTCTTCCATCTGAGAGTCCCCTCTCAATTCATCACATATATAATATATACTGTTGAACAGTCATTTGCACATTATCTTCTCCATGAGTGAGGATTTTTTTTTTTTTGCCTTTCTTTGTAACCCCAGAGCTCTACTCTATTTCTGACACATTTGAGTCTTCAGTGTCCTAAGTCAAATAAGTCTAGAGGAAGATTTTTATGTCTTTTAATGAAAATTTAAAAAAAAAAAACAAGAATCTAGTTTAATTTTCTGGGAGAAAAAGTAAGATTATTACTCTTGCCACAAAACCCAAATCTATACATTCATCCCTCAACTCTTTCCAGAACTTTAGTTCTATGTCTACAATGTCTTGTCTCCACCTAAACATCTAACAAGCATCTTGAACTCAAAACATCTGAAACTAAACTAATTATTTTCCCTGATTCTTCCCTCACTTCCAAATATATCGATTCACATGATAACCACTCTAATTCAAGTTGCCATCACCATTTCCTTGCACTTTGAGTTCACTGTACTAGCCTCCTAATTGTTTTTCCCATCCTCTAACTTCAAGACCTAATCTTCCTCAAAATATCTTCCAGTTTCTACTACCCCTATTCTCAATTTCCCTCACAGAGCCTCCATACACCTACCAAAAGAATATTCCTAAAGAATAAATCCAACAACATCACTCCTTTGCTCAAGGAATTTCTGTGGTTCCCTATTGCCAAATGTGATAAAATACAAGCTCTGCTTTTTTGAATCAAAAATCAAGTGTGTAATGAAAGTGTCTCCATTTCCCTCATAGAGGCTGCAATTGATATATCTCTAGCATTTTTCTGCCCTAATTTTTTTTCCAATTTAATTTTTGCAGGAAGGGAAGTAGAAAATGAGAGAGACAAAGAGGCAGTCAGAAAGAGTGAGAGAAAGAGAAAGGGGAAGAAGGGAGAGATAGAGAGAGACAGAGGCAGAGACATAGACACTGAGAGAGGCAGAGACAGAGACACACAGAGACAGAGACACAGAGAGAGACAGAGAGAGAGAAAGACAGATAGACAGAAACAGTGAGAGAAAGATAGGAAAGGAGAAAGGGAGAGAGCGAGAGAGGAGGGAGAGGAGGGAGAGAAAGAAAAAGGGAGAGAGACAGAGAGAGGAGGGAGGCAGGGAGGGAAAGAGAGAGACAGAGACACACAGAGACAGAGGCAGAGACAGAGACACTGAGAGAGACAGAGACACACAGAAACAGAGGCAGAAACAGAGATACAGAGAGAGACAGAGAAAGAGAAAGACAGAAACAGTGAGAGAAAGATAGGGAAGGACAAAGGGAGAAATCGAGAGAGAAGGAGGGAGAGAAGGGAGAGAAAGAGAGAGGGAGAGAGACAGAGACACAGAGAATGAGACAGAAGCAGAGAGACAAAGAGAGAGAGACAGAAAGAGAAAGAGGCAGATAGACAAGCAGACAGATGAAAGTAACAGGTTAGAATTTTATCTATATGCTCCTTTTTATATTATTAGTCTAAGAAAAATAATTTTTATATTCAAGTTAAACTATTTCTTAAGGGGAAAAGAGGACTTCAAGTTTTATATGCAAAGTTTGACTTCCTTCTTATTAAATGCCATTTTCATAATGAACACACATTGAAAGAATACCACTGATTCAAATCCAAAACAGAAATCAGAGAAAGCATGCATATGAGAATAAATATCAGATACTACAAAGGGAAGGACTTCTCTCATCACAAATCAGCTCTGTTCCATCTTAGAGAATCCCTCTAGTGCATGATTATGGTTGGGGATAAAGTCCTCCTCCCATGTCGCTTTCTTCATGACCCCAAAGTGGGGTGGGTAGCATTCATCTTCCTTCTCAGAGTTGGAAGTCAGAATATGCTGAATAGACTCAAGAGACCTACTCTCTTTGGCTTTTGCCGCCCCTCTCCCCCCATTCCTCCCACAGGTGCAAGATGTCCACCAAAGGGAAGGGAGTCTCACTCCAATGGGGGCCAGGAGCTTGGGTTACACTACCTTTTTAGGTCTATTACCTGTTACCCTTCTCCATCTCCTCTACTCTCTGGTCAAAAAGGTCTACTTTCTGTTTACTCTTCATCATATTTAACTCCATCTCCCCTCTTTTGCACATAAAGATGAGGATCTCTGGGTTGGCAGTGTTCTCCCTTTTCACCTTTGCCTTTTAGAAAAATTGCCAATTCCCTTCAGAATATCACTTAGGTGCTTCCTTTTAGAGGCCTCCCTAGGTTCCAGAAAAGGTTAGAGATGGCCTCCTTTTCCTCTTTAGCAATTGCTTTGTATTTGCATTTCTCTTGTATTTATTTGTCTATGTATATCCCACCCCCAGGAGAATGGAAGCTTATTGAGATACTTTGGTCTTTGTATTTCCATTGCCTAAGGCAATAGATATTTAATAGTTATTTGATAGTTGATTAAGGAAAAAAGGGCAATTTTCTGAGCTGTTGATTAGAAAACTACTGATTAGAAAAACCAAACGTCAGAGACAAAAGAATCCTTTGAGCCACTGAGAACATTGTCTCTCTGGTGTGATGAAAGAAATAAATTCAATATATGTACAAAATCATGAATAACATTTTTAAATTTATAAGCCCAAAGACCACATTCAAAATTATTTCAAGAGGCAAATGCAAATAATGGGCATATAGGATGAAGATTTGGAAGAAGGGGGTCATCAAAGAAAGGCAACATATAGAATGAAGCAGCAAAACTAAGCTTTGAAGAAAGCTTGGAATTGTTGGTGGTAGAATTAAAAATGAATTCTCAACATGCAAAGGCATGATGGTAGAAAACTGCAGAAGGGAAAAGAAGTAGGAAACCAATATGACTGGAACAGAAAGAGTCAAGGTGGAGTAATATGAAATAAAACTAGAAATAAAGGTGAGACCCAAGTGGTAGACAGTTTTAATTGTCAAACTGTCAAGTCTGTGTTTTATTCTAGAAGAAGTAGGGAACCACTGAAGATTTTTCAGTAGAAGAAAGACATGGTCTGATTCCAAGTATCAGGAATATCAATTTTTCAGACATGTAGAAGATGGACTGTGTAGGAAAGAAACTGAAAACAGAAGCAGCAACATCTTCCTCATTGTGCAAATCATTTTCTTTGCATTTGGTCCTATCACCTCATTAGCTCCATGTTAATAGTGGAGATTTGGGGGAAAGTCTCAAGGAAGGATCTACAAAGCAGCAATATCCCAACTCTGCCCTTAATTTATACTTCTGAATTCTACAGTGTGTTTTTCCTTCTCATGAAGGATTAAAACCACATCATGATAGAACAGTCTGTGAGAATCATAAGGCCTTTAACAAGTAAGAAATGGATTAAAAAGCACTTTATGCCTTGTTAAAGAAATCCCCTTGTTCCTCAGAAGCACTTTTTAGCATCTTATTAGTGGCATTTGATCTGACTAACATATTGACTAGTCATTTGAACAGGAGATGAATCTTTCTTACATAGATCACAAAGGGAATATAAATTCAACCAGGGCAATTTTCCAAAGTTTTTCTTTAGAATAACTCCTATTAGACAATAATAGCTTTAAAAGGGGTATCCTCTCTTCACTCCCCCCATTTGTATTATTTTCAGAATTAGTGAGTGAAACATGACCCAAACCCAAATGCTTTTATTTTGGTTTGCAAATAGATAAAAATGGAAATCGTTGAAAAGTGGAAATTGTTTTAAAATGCCCACTCTCTTCCCATATGGTTAAGGAAATACCTTTTTTCCTGGCCAAAACATTACTCAGTAGTTTTTCCTTCATTTGGGCTTTTCACCATACTAGAACTTTGCCATAGATTAGCTCATGATTCAGTAAAATCATACAGAGGAGTTGACAGATACATAGATTTATGCTGATATTCTAATTAAAACACTTTCAAAAAATCATTAATAAATATGCATTTTGAAATACTGGACTTTACCCAAACGGTAAGTAGTTTGTTTGATCTTTTTAATGTACCATAATCACACAAAAGAGTCAAAAATGGAATCCCTAGACAGCCAGCTGATTTAGTCAAATTTTCACATACATTGTCTTATTAAACAAACATTATTTCTTCTCTAAAGTTCTATAATACCATAATATAAGCTATTATTCAAAGGCTGAGAATAAAAATAATAGTATCATTAGCATTAATAATAAAACTGAATATGGACCTTATGCAGGTTATTTCTAAATAATTCTGATAGGAGTATGTGACATCTATAAATTATAATCATAATGACTATAATAGAATTATTCCAGCCATTCCATTTTTTGGAAAACAAACCCCTCAATACATCTTGGTATACATTTTCTTAACTTAAATGTGACAAAATTTGAGAAAAACAGAGACAAAGAGAAGAGGGAGAGAGAAAAGGAGGAGAAAGACAGATAGACAAAGACAGAGTTGTGTTTATTTATCTTGCGAGCATTCAGAAAATGGAAAAACACAAATTGAAAGCCTCTGCAAGCATTCAAGCATTCAAATCTATGCATGGGAAAGATCATTTAAAAACAAAAAATTATTTTGTCCCAAAGAAAATCTGCTTCAAATAACATAAAACCAGATATGATGACTGCCATGGGGTATTGCAGACACTTTGCGGGGGTGTCTGACTTTCTGGAAATGGTTGCCAACCGAAAGTAACTTCTTCTAGCACTTATGAATTTATGATCGAAACATATAGGCACATACATTTCAGTTGTCTAGTCCTATATTCTGCAAATGTTTTTAGCAATGTTTGCTATCACTGAAGTGGTGGCAACATTTTCTACTTAAGATCAAACAAGCTCTCCAAATCTGGCAAGATTTAACAGAAAGTTAAAACAATGCTTTCCAGGGAAAACATTAACCATCTGCAACTGTTATTATTAACACTCTTCTTTTATTTTTTTCTTTCTATATTATTTACACTTCCTGTTGCTCTCAAAGCTTTCAATCTATCATTAGCAATTAATGATAAACAAATGGTTGAAGAATATGTTAGCATTTAGGAAAGTTTTACCCTTCCCTCTGTGTCAAGCAAATGCAGTTTCTTATTTTAGTGGTTTCTTTTTTGGTACAAAGCTGATGTCTTTTTTTTAAGTCCTACCTGAGTTCCAAAATTATCTCATGGTGCTAGCAAAATTAATAATTGTCTCATAGGTCATGCTTGAATGAGACATTGAGCACCGAATGCGATCTGAGAGAATTTATTTTAAAAATGATTGTCAGGATACACACACACACACACACACACACACACACACACACGAGTATCTAGACAAAAGAAGAGGAGACAGATAAGATTGGAAAGAGGAGGAAAGGAGAAAAAAAGAAATTGGAGAGTTGTGTTTGAAGTAGGAGACAGAAAGGGGATGAGAGAAAATAAGGGAAGGGGAGAAAGGAAGAAAGGATGGCACTGAGGAAGAAAAGACATTGAAGGGGAGGCCAGGGGAAGAAAAGGGAAAGGGAGGAGGGACTGGGGAAAAAGGAAGGAAGAAAGACTAGTAGAGGGAGAAGGGAAAGGGAAAAGAGAGAAGGAGGCAGAGATGGGAGAGGGAAAAGGAGGACTGGAAGAGGGAGAGAACAAGGGAGGGCAAGGGATTAAGGGAGAGAAGATGGAGAAAGGAGAGGGGAAGAGAGAGGGAGTGGAGGAGGGGAGAAAGGAACTAGGAAGGAAGGAAGGACAAGTAGAAAGGAAAAAGAAGGAAGAGAGGAAAGGAGAGAGGGAGAGGGAGTGAGAGGAGAAATTCAAATTAATCCATTCTGCATACTTCAAGGTCTTAAGTTAACGCCTCTACCTAAAGTAGAGAACATTAAAGAAATCTAAAACAGCAGGAGCTGTAGTTCGTTTCATGTTATTCTGCTTGATAAACATCACCAGCATAGCCTCTCATTGGAGGAAACTTGTCTTAAACCAGATTATGGGCTATTCGTGAGTCCTTGTCATAACCATTCTGGGACACTATTCGATGCCACCCCCTTGTACCTCTGCCAGTGCAAGAGCACGGCTCCTTATTTCACGCTGCAGTGAAGCTGGCTCTTTGATGTTGTTTAGCCACTATTTCCTTTCTATTCACTTTTATCTCTGTCCTGGCACTCATTCCTGCAGCATCCTCTTCTCCAGATGGTCTCCATCTCCCTTTCAGAAGGACCCAAAAATACTCCAGCTTCCTCCTCTTGATCTTTCCCCATCAACAACCATTTCAACTCACAAAATTCCCGACCAGTGTATTTCCCAGTTGTTGTTTTTCCAGAAGAAAAAAGTACATGTATACATATATAAGCATCCATGTAGAGATATGAACTAGAATGTGAATCTACATATATATTAAATATATACATACATGTATGTATTTATTCATGGGTAAGTATAGTATTCACACAATTTTTAATCAATCTAAAAATAATTGGGAAATATTATTACAGCAAGTAAATCCTATCATCCTCAGTCTTTTCAAACTCTTTTCCCAGTAGCATATCCTTTCAGTATGATCAATTAAACAGGCCCCATCCTTTCCAACAGTTCAAAAGTCAGAACTGTTTTGACTTCTGTTCTTTAAATAATGTTTCAAGTTATACTCTATTTTTGCTAAGGAAATTTTTACTAATGATATACAACTGATGTGTTTATTTGGAGGGTCCAGTAAAGTCTTGGGATTATCATAAAGAATAGCTATTATTTTATGGATTACATAAAACCTGAGCATTAAAATTCTTTCATGACAAAAAAAAAAACTTGTGGAAAGGTATATTTTTCTCTGTGTCGTTCAGCTATTTCTACAATTTACAAGGATAATGTAATCTTGCATAAATCATTCAACATTTTCCTCAATGGCAAATGGTAATTAAATTCTGCCAAATAAATAATTAGACACTAACCTCTAGTTGTTGCTGCTTTTTTTAAGCATAGAAAGAAATGGTGACATGTCTTTTATTTTCTCTAAAGAAATTTAGAAGATCCTTTGGAGGGAAACTTCTTCCCTACCAGTAGAATAATGTTGACACAAGATTTGGGGACTTTTTTGGACACAAATGTTAAATTTAATGCTACTTCAAAACTAAGCAAGAACAAAGCTTTAGTTTTCAGCCTCAATTCCCTTCAAATCCAGTCCCACTGGCACTGTCATTTCAAAATCACAGCATAATGCAGTATACTGTTTTCCAGTGTCAGTAAAACAAAAGCTTTATTGAATAAATATGTGTGAAAATGCTGCAAACAAAACCATCTCCACAGGCAGCACCTGATTGGCTCTCAGCAATGCTCTCCAGTGTCATATCAGAGCTCAGCAAGTAACTTCCTATCATATCATGGCATTATTTCTTTAAAGGTTGTTTGTCCTTTAAAAGAGAAAGAAACAAAAAAAATGGGGAAAGCTATTTCCCCAGCAGAAACCTGGGATTAAACTATCCTTTCTGACACTATGACAAGGAGAAAGTAGCACAGATCATCCACCAAAGAAATCCCTTTTGGATCTGTGTGCATCCTAACCAAATAATGAAAAATAGTCATCATTGGGCTGGGTAAATATTCAGATTCCATTTCATTAAGATGCACAGTGGCTCACTTCATCTTAAAGCAGATAGAGCCACACTAATCTAGCTCCGAATGTTATGGACATTCCACCTCTGCCTAATGAAAGAGTGCAGACATCTATCTCTCTTTGGATTCCACTTCTTACCCTAGCACACGTTGCAATGTCCTATAGCTAAAGGAATAGCACAGTGCTCCAGAGCTCAGTAGTGCTGGGATCTGGAAGCCAGAGCCAACTGAACAGGGTAATGGTTTCACTAATTCCCTCTTTTCCCTAATTTACCCCCCTGCTCATGGGGCAGTTACTCTCATAAGTGTTGAGGACACTAAAACCTGGAATCTCACTAATTATAATTTTTTACAATTGTAAATGTAAATTACAAAAATTGCAATTTTTGCAACATGGTCAATGGTGCCAACATTGAAGCCATTGGCTTTGCCTTACAGTAGGATATTCCACTGAAGAGGTCTCAGGGAGCCCTGCCAGCAACACTGTCTATTGAATTCCATTGTGAACTCCATTTGGATTTCTGTCCTTAGTGATTTGTGTCATTTTGTTATAACTCACGTTTTAAATGACATCTTTAAAAGGTATCAAAATCATTGGAAAAAATAATCGAAGATAAATGAATATTTTTTTGCTCTTAGTAGGTTATCTAACATGAATTTCAGATTACAAAAGTTTACTTTGAAAGAACTACGTTAAAAATGTTTCATGCTTGGTTATTTCCAACTCATTAATCATCTTTAGAAAAATATACAGATTTTTTCTTCACAGCTTTAGTTTAAAAGAATTCATCCAGGTTATTGAGACGATTAAGAACAGTAGGAACAACAAAGACCTCAACTCTGATAAGGTGTTTGGTATACAACAACAAATCAACACACTTAAAAATAGCGGAGTTGTACAGATTGGAGATAATGCAAACACACATGTTCACATACATACATTCACAAATGTTTCAACCAATTTCTCAGAGTGCCATAGGTTCCATTTGGCAACATTCTGGTGATCTGAATAATTTCTAAGACATAGTATCCTTTATTGTGCCAAATTTTATGATCACTATGACCTCTTCTTTTTTTTCAAAAAAGAAAAAGAAAGGAATACTAGAAATAAAAAGTGATATAAGGGAATATAACAGAGATTCCTATTCACATATTATTTTAGTTTTTAAAGTCACTTCATATGCATGATTAACCTGGTGCTTACAACAATTCTGGGTTCTGAAAGGGGAGGCAAGACTAATGCTAGTATGCCCATTTTAGAGATGAGGGAACTGAGGCTCTAACTAACTGACATAACTAAAGTGAGATAGATAGGTAAAGCCAAACCAGGCCTTGAACTCTGAACTTTCAAAGTCTTTTCCAGTTTTCTTTCTAATCAGCCACACTATCTCACTCCAAGGGTTCTGAAGCAATTTACTCTAAATTGCACTTCCTATTCTTCATTCCCAAGGAAGATGTAATGAGAATAGGAACTTAGTTTTAAGAGAAATGAATATCCTACAACAGAAGAAAAGTATTTGACTCAAAAAATACAAATGTGAAGGAGGATATTTAAAGGGAGCAATTTACAGGGACTGAAGTAATAATTTGAAAGACTATAAACTGTGTATGAATGTGAGAATTATGTATATGCAGGCATAAAAGTCAGGTTTAAGAAAAGAAGAAGGAAAAGAGGATATTGATCTCTTATTGTTCAGTTCTGTTACTTTTATTTTTCTAATTAGACCATAAGATCCTTATGGATAGGGAATGGTTTCCTATTTTTAAAAAGTGTATTACATAGTGCTAATAATAGCCATGCCCTTTCTTAATAGTCACTCAATAAAGAATTAATTGAAAGAAGAATTACAGATTCAGAGATGCAAAAGATCTCAGAAATGATCTAATATAATCCTCTCATTTTTACAGAAGGGAAAAAGTGGCCCTCAAAGTTTAAGTGACTTGCTTAAGTCTCTGATTCTAGAGTCAATGCTCATTACGATATGCCATGGAGAGACTGTAAGAAAAAGAAGAGACTTATGTATTAAGGAAAATGATAAGTAGGTATATAAATAGATAGACAGATTATAGACAGATAAACAGACAAATAGATAATAGACAGATATATGATATATTGACAAACAGCAGATAGATATATAGATAGATGAGAGATAATATAAACAGAAAGATGATAGACAAAGGATAGATAGATGATAGATAGACAGATGGAGAGATAAACCAATTAAATAGACAAGACAGATAGACAGATAGGTAGTAGATAGACACACAGATAGTCTAGTTAAATAGATAGATAGACAGACAAAGACTCTTTATAAAGTACAATGCTTCATAAGAAGCAACTCAGTATGATGGAAAGTCAGTTACCTTTGGAATCAAATATATGACACCATATCTCATCTCTAATACTCGCTAGCTTAGACTGTCAGCAAGTCATTTCATCTCTAAGGCCCTACCAGCTCTAAATTGATAATTATTACTCCTTGAAACAAGGCTGCCCCTGTCACCATTACTATTTAATATTGTATTAGAAATGTTAGGTTTGGCAATAAGAGAAGAGAAAGAGATAAAAGGAATTAGAGTAGGTAATGAAGAAACCAAAGTATCACTCTTTGCAGATGACATGATGGTATACTTAGAGAACCCTAGAGAGTCAACTAAAAAACTATTAGAAACAATTCACAACTTTAGCAAAGTTGCAGGATTCAAAATAAATCCACATAAATCATCAGCATTTTTATATATTACCAACAAAGTTCAGCAGCAAGAGATACAAAAAGAAATTCCATTCAAAATAACAGATGATAGTATAAAATATTTGGGAATATCTGCCAAGGAAAAGTCAGAAACTATATGAACTAAACTACAAAACACTTTCCACACAAATAAGATCAGACCTAATCAACTGGAAAAACATTAAGTGCTCATGGGTAGGCCAAGTGAATATAATAAAAATGACAATACTACCCAAACTAATTAACTTATTTAGTGCCATACCAATCAAACTCCCAAGAAATTATTTTACAGATCTAGAAAAAAACAGTAGCAAAGTTTTTAAGAAGAAAAAGGTCAAGAATTTCAAGGGGATTAATGAAAAAAAGGCAGATGAAGGTGGCCTTGCTGTACCAGATCTAAAACTATATTATAAAGCAGCGGTCATCAAAACCATTTGGTACTGGCTAAGAAATAGAGCAGTTGATCAGTAGCATAGGATAGGATCACAGGACAAACTAAGCAATAACTATAGCAATTTAGTGTTTGATAAACCCAAAGACCCCAGCTTCTGGGATAAGTACTCACTCTTTGGCAAAAACTGCTGGGAAAATTGGAAACTAGTGTGTAAGAAATTAGGGCTTGACCCACACCTAACACCACATACCAAGATAAGATCTAAATGGGTTCAAGATCTGGATATAAAGAGTGATATTATAAGTAAATTAGAGGAACACAGGATAGTTTACCTCTCAGACCTGTGGAGATGGAATAAATTTATGTCCAAAGAAGATCTGGAACTCTTAATTGAACACCAGATAGATAATTTTGACTATATTAAGTTAAAATTTCTGTACAAACAAAACTAATGCAGACAAGATTAGGAGGGAAGCAACAAATTGGGAAATCATCTTTACATTTAAAGGTTCTGATAAAGGTCTCATCTCTAAGATATATAGAGAATTGTCTCATATTTATAAGAATTCAAGCCACTCTCCAATAGATAAATGGTCAAGGGATATGAACAGACAATTTTCAGATGATGATGAAATTAAAACCATTTCTAGTCATATGAAAAGTTGCTCCAAATCACTATTGATCAGAGAAATGCAAATTAAGACAACTCTGAGGTACCACTACACACCTGTCAGATTGGCAAAAATGACAGGAAAAGATAATGATGAATGTTGGAGGGTATGTGGGAAAGGTGGGGACACTGATGCATTGTTGGTGGAGCTGTGAACGGATACAGCCATTCTGGAGAGCATTTTGGAGCTATGCTCAAAAAGTTATCAAACTGTGAATAACCTTTGACCCAGCAGTGTTTCTATTGGGCTTATATCCCAAAGAGATCTTAGAGGAGGGAAAGGAACCCACATGTGCAAGAATGTTTGTGGCAGCCCTTTTTGTAGTGGCTAGAAACTGGAAATTGAATAGATGACCTTCAATTGGAGAATGGCTGAATAAATTATGGTA
>JAJPUD010000801.1:88299-158813 GCA_023553655.1 Myrmecobius fasciatus | reverse complement strand
TGGAAATTGAATAGATGACCTTCAATTGGAGAATGGCTGAATAAATTATGGTATATGAATGTTATGGAATATTATTGTTCTGTAAGAAATGACCAGCAGGACGATTTCAGAGAGGCCCGGAGAGACTTGCATGTACTGATGCTGAGTGAAATGAGCAGATCCAGGAGATCATTATACATGGCAACAACAATACTATATGACGATCAATTCTGATGGACATGACTCTCTTCAACAATGAAATGCTTCAAACCAGTTCCAATTGTTCAGTGAAGAAAGCCATATACATCCAGAGAGAGGGATATGAAATGTGGACCACAACATAACATTTTCATGGTCTCTATTGATGTTTGCTTGCATTGGGTTACCTTTCTCAGATATTTTTGGTTCATGTAGATACGATTGTTCTTGCACAGCAAGACAAATATGGAAATATGTATACATATATTCAACTTGTCAAGTATTTTAATATAATTAACATGTAGTGGATTTCCTGCCATCTAGGCAGGGGAGGGGACTGTGGGGAAAATTTGTAATGGAAAGCTTTGTAAAGATCAATGTTGAGGAACTACCCATACATATGTTATGCAAACAAAAAGCTTTAATTTAAAAAAAAGAGATAATTATTACCCCTTTATGCCTCAATTTCCTTATGAAAAATGGAAATATTAATATAAGGCTTCTTCACAATATGATAGAAATGGGTAACATTTATGAAAGAATATTCATAAATTATGAATCAATAATGAACTTTTCTAGTGGAAATTATATGAAACAGACTAGAAAATTGTTTGGTGATCTTTACAACCTCAAATTTCTGCCCAAAACAAAGTTGAATCTTTTAAACAACAATGTTCTTCTAATAATACTGTTCAGGTCTAAGTAGTGGGAAACCACAGTCTCTGAATAATTTAATATGCTGGACATACAAAGGAAAATGGAGACATATGTCTAGCTTGAGTAGGCTACAGTGGATTAGTAATTAAAAATAGTTCAAAAGAAGTGATGTCAAAGATATTATCAGAAAAAAATGTGTAATGGGAAAAGAAGGTAGATCATTCAGTGCAGGTAAAATATAATTGATGGTCATTCTATATGCTCCATTGATAGCCAGAATCATGAGAAATAAGGGAAGCTCCTAAGGACATTGACTGGAAGATTTTTGGGAAGATAGGGAAAGGAGTCAGAATGAGAGAGCAGTGGGGAATGAGAGGTGATGATTGACATTATTCCATCCTATGTCCCTATTAATGAAGCCACAAATCTATTAAATATCAAAGGATTACACAAGATACAATAATATTTTATTATATTTCCTTTTGTCTTCATTTCAATGATGTTTTAGTTCTTCTAAAGGGAAGCAGAAAAGGATATAGACATTTGTGGTTGCAAACTCTCAAAACAGATAAAAGAAAGGTATTAAAATGCAATTAATAATAATTTCTACTACTTATCTCACAGAACTTTTCATGAAGAAAAAGCTAAATAAATGTCTGTTGCTGCTGTTATGTATTTCAATCATGCACAATTATTATTTTATTGACATATTCACCTAACCCTATTTGATGGAACCAACATTTCTAATCTCCCTGAGGAAAAGTAAATGTTTAGCATAAAAAGTTCAAAAATAACCATGAGATCTATGAATCTTTCAACATGGTACTGTGCTTAAAGTTACCAAGTATCTGCAATATGGACATGTCTTTTTGCTATCAGAAAACACAGCTAGAAGTTAATCTAAGGTTACAAGGTGAGGCAGAGTAAAGCTGTTCAGGGAAAGAGAAATTAGACCAGTGAAAGGCAGAAACATTCTAGTAGCCAATTAAAAGCAGATGGAAAGGGACTCAGTGAAAATGCTTTCGGTTACAAATCAAAATCCCCTTTAAATAGTTTGGAGAGAAAGGGCTGCAGCATAAAGGATTTAGATTAGGTAACAGAAAGAACTTCATAGCAGTGTTATTATGCAATGGACTATACTACCAAAAGTATATTAGGACCAAAAGTAAATTTTCCTCTTTGAAGTATATAAAAAATAGATGTGGTGAAATGACCTTGATTGGTGATTTGCTACGAGAGATGGTCAAAGAAAATATGTTAATATTTCAATATATGCCTGAATTGTTATCATAAAAACAATATAAAGATTTTTTTTATAATGTGTGCCCAAAAGGGAAAGTTCTCAAGTGAGACTACCAATTTCTGACGCTGCAATAGGGAAGTATTTAAATACTTATTCAATCACAAGATGAAAGTACCCAGCCTTTACTGGTGTTCAGATATGTTTCTCTGTTTAACTGAAGCAATAGTAGAAAGCAGGGGTGGGTACACCTAAAAGTCAAGGTTCAGAACTAAATATTTAGTATTTAGTTTGGAATAAGTTGTCCTAGTTAAAGAGAAGGGTGGGAGAGGACAATAACTTGATCAGGCATGGGAGAGGGCAGAGTTTGTAGTCCAAATTAGTTCTAGGGTATCACCTGTAATTAAATGGCAGCAATTAATTTACCAGAGACCAAACTGGCCAAAACATGTGGCTTATTTAGGGAATAATCCAAAATGGAGAGAGATAAAGAAAGGTGACTGATAGAAACAATGTAGATTTCCAAGATAAAAGGGGAGTTGAGAACAAGAAAATTTCTCATATCTACTAGAGCAGGGGTTTCAAACTCAAATAGAATCAGATTCCTAAAGGGCCCATATTAATTTAAGAAGCCACAAATTAGCATCATCTTCATTCTATTTTGTTTTTATTAATTTTATTAAATATTTCCAATTACATTTACTCCATTTGGGGGAGAGTTTTGCAGGCCAAATTTTACACCACAGAAGATCAAGGTTAAACTAGGAACAACTTTGTCACTACAATCTATTAATTTGTCATCCTGTTACATTATTGTCCTCTCTTCCTCTTCCTTTCATGTTTTCATTTAATACAATATAGCAAGAGTAATTAAATGTTTAGAAGGTTTATATGCTGGTGTCTTGAAACAAAAGGAAGAAGTGAAATAAAGAGAACCCTGTAGTCTTCTTAAAGTAGCCAACTATAACCTTAGGAGAGAAATTCTCCCTGAGGTATTTAGAGGCAGGAAAAAGAAAATTGGAAGAAAAACATGGCCTACTTCAATTGCATCCTATTCTGTATCTGAAGAGACTCACTATGTACTTTGATCACTTGAAGTATTCCAAAATAGGAAAAAAAGTATTCCAAAAAAAGGGCAATCTAAGAAAGGGTCAGTTTGCACATCAGAAATTCAATTGAATATCAGTAAAAGAAGACACATTTGTCCTACATCTTAAAATAATGAAAACTATCATAAAATTTTAAAATATTATTTAATAATAATAATAATTATAATAGCTGTTTTATATTTGTATGACACTTTTAAGGTTTACAATTTTCTTTACTCCTATCAACTTATGTGATCATCTAAAGAACCTATCAGACAGGTGTTAAAATAATGCCTGGTTTATAAATGAGTTTTATAAAGGAGGCTGAGAAAGGTTAAATAACTTGCCCAATATTATACAAGTATAAATGATCTGAGGTAGTTTTAAATTCAATGCTTCCTGACCAAGGAAAGCACAGTATTCATTAAGCCACAATTTGACTTACTAGGTCAACAAATATTTGTTGAGCACCCTAGAAAAGGCAGATAACATATATTGTTTTCCTTCATTTTATTTCAAAGACATTATTCCTAAAAATTACAGAAATAGTAGGATAAGGGGCAGCTAGGTGGCACAGTAGATAGAGCACCAGCCCTGAAGTCAGGAGGACCTGAGTTCAAGTGTGACCTCAGACACTTAACACTTCCTAGCTGTGTGACCCTGGGCAAGTCACTTAACCCCAATTGCCTCAGCAAAAAAAAAAAAAGAAAAAGAAAAGAAAAGGAAAGGAAAAAAATAAAAGAAATAGTAGGATAAGAGAGGAGGTATTATTATCTATAATTGTGGAATTATACTTCCACAACATAGGAGGTGCTTGCTTTTTAAATAAATAAAACTATTCATCTAATAATAAATTATCCCTTGTACATAGCAGGTACTTAAATAAATGTTTATTGATTGTTTATTTCATTTTTTCCACTTAATTTATCCATATTTCATTCAAAAAGAATTTCATTTATCTATCTTTCACTGGTCTAATTTCTCCTTCAATAAATAGCTTCACTCTGCCTTACCTCATATCCTTAGATTAACTTTTAATTTTGTTTTCTAACTAATAAAAAGAATGAAAGTATATATTGTAAATTTTTGGTACCAATAAACACTGTGTCACATGTTAAGATTCATAGACAAGCATATTTTGGAACTTGTATCTTAACCTCTTAACTTATTTGCTTCATAAATAACACATATGAGTCAGGTTTATTCTAATAAAAGATACATCTGAAAAAACTAAGAAAGGATTTTATACAGTCCTCATCAATTTGGAGTTTATACTCCAATAGGTGAAATAAGTATGACAAACATTTAATCAGCTCTCTTCCAAAGACATCAAAATCCAGTGACAAATAGCAGCTAGCAATATTTCAGGAGGCAGTGGATGAGCTGGGGGTGTTTTGTGTTTGACCAAGTTCTAAGTATTCCATAGCACCTGACAGATGGTTCTCATTAGCCCATTCTGCTGGGGGAAATCTTCCCCTAACTCACTGATTGGATTGAAAGGAACCCATTTTACCAGTGTGTGGCTGTGTAAGCTGTAGCTTCTTGGAGCCACAGTTGAAAATTGGGCTCCAGTTGGACATCATGGTGGATAAGAAGCCCTGAAAAGGGTTCTTCAAGAGCTCACACCAGAGGTGCTAGTCCTCCCTTAGCACTTATATGCCCATATATGCATACTTATGCATATATATACCCACATATGTATACATACACAAAGCACCTTTGCAGAACTTGAGTAATAATAATATCGGCATTATCACTACCGTCATCCATAGCATCCAAAAAAAAAAAAAAAATGGCTGAGCACTTACTTAATCAGGGTTCTATGCTTGAAATATAAAGAAATATAAAACATAGCTCCTGTCTCACAAAGTAGAGTTGGGGAAATCTGAAAAAGAAAAAAAAATTAAATAAAAGGTTAATAGAACAAATCATAACTTATGAATGACTAACACAAAAGAGGCTCAAGCTCTCCATTAAGTCATTATATATATATATATAAGTGTACTCAATAAAAATTTCTGAATAAAGTATGGATGAATTGATGTGAATGAAAATTCATCAATAATTTTTTTTTGGTTTTTTATGTATTTTTAAGCAACAAATATGGGCCAGAATAGTGGACTGAATTATGGAAAATTTTTTAGAGAAGCTAGCCTGGAATCATAAATGATGTCTGAGGATGGGGTGTGGTTTACGACTGGAGCCATGAAGACTATGCTATTCTTAAGGGAATACTTCAGCAAAGGTGTAGAGAGAGACAAGAGAGAGAGAACTATAAGAAGGGAAGTTTTGGATGAAGTAAGAAGCTAGTAGGATAACCAAAACTTAATTTTGAGTAAATGAATGATGTAATAGGTAATATATGAAGTTTTAAATAGCACATTAGATCACAAGTTCTTAAACTTTTTGCGTCATTGATGGATTGGGCAGTCTGGTGAGACTCTTCTCAGAATAATGACTTGAAATATATAATATAAGAAATATAAAGAAAATCACTTGTTTTGAAATAGTTGCCAAACTATTTTTTAAAAGTAAGTTCATGGACCCTAGTTAAGAATCTTTGCATTACACCACAAAGTTAACACCTATATTTATTGAAATGTTGAGGGGAAAACATAATCCATTAATTTAAATAAAGGTCTTCATTTCTCAAATATATAGGGAACAGAGCCAAATTTACAAAAATAATATCTATTTTCCAGTTGATAAATGGTCAAAATACATGAATAGGCAGCTTTCAGAAGCAGAAGTCAAAGTTTTCTATAGTCACATTTTTAAAAAATACTCCAAATCACTGATTAAAGAAATGCCAATTAAAACAACTCTGAATTACTCACACCTATAAAACTGATTGACATGACAAAAAAAATGACAAATGCTGGAGGTGATGTGGAAAAACTGGGATACTAAAGCACGGTAGGTGAAGTTGTAAATTAGATCAAACCATTTCAAAGAACAATCTAGAACTATGCCCAAAGAACTACAAAACTGTTCATACCTTTTGACCCAGCAATGCTACTAATAGGTCTGTATCAAAAGAAATCAAAGAAAAATGGGAAAGAACCCATTAGCACACAAATATAGTATTCTTTTTGTGGTGGCAAAGAATTAGAAAATTAAGGAATACTAATCAATTGGGAATGGCTAAATAAGTTGTGGCATATGATTGTGATAGAATACTATGGTGCTATAAGTAATGAAGACAAGGATTATTTTTAAAAAAACAGGAAAGTTTCAGATAAACTGATGCAAAGTGAAGTAAGCAGGACTAGAATCCTGTACATAGTAACAGCAATATTATAAGGATGATCAGTTGTGAAAGACTTAACTAATCTGATCAAGAAAATATCTAAGATATTTCAAAAAGACAATGAAAAATCCTATCCATGTCCAGAGAGAACTGATGAATTGTGAATGCAGATCAAAATATAATTTTGCTTTTCTTGTTTTATTATTAGTATAATTAGCTCCTTATTAACAGTATTAGTATCAATATGTCTAATATTGAACTATGTTTTACATGATTTCCCATGTACATTATTGTTGTTCAGTCATTCAGACAAGTCTGATTCTTTGAGACCACATGGCCTCAACTATACATGGGATTTTCTTGGTAAATTACTGGAATGGCTTGCTGTTTCTTTCTCTACTGGAGTAAGACAAACCAGGTCACACAGATAATAAGTGTTTGAAATCAGATTTTAACTAAGATTTTCTTGACGTCAGACCTAACACTCCATGCACTGAGCCATACAGCTGCCTTCCTAGGCAAGCAAGGGAGTGACTTGTTCAAGGTCACACAGGTAGTAAGCATAAGAGGCTGTATTTAAACTCAGGTCTTCCTGACTCCAGCCCCAACACTCTATCCTCTGAGTCATCTAGTTGCCTCTTCATATGTATAATCAAATTTAAATTGTTTGCCTTCCCAAAGAAAAAAGGAGAGAAGGCAGAAGAAAAAGAGAGAATTTGGAATCCAAAGTGTGTTTTTTTTAAATGATTGCTAACATTTTTTACATTAAATTGGAAAATGTTTAATTAAATAACTGTATTTAAGTATCTTTCAGTCTGAAACTTCAGGATCCAACTTTTCCCATCAGAAATCAATAACAAATCATAAAACCTAAGAATCATTAAGTTTGAACATAAAAATAACTTTTAAAACTTTACAAATATTCAATAAAATCCAACGCTTTCCTGTATTCATATCTTCAAAAAGAGGGAAATGACTTCCTGCGTAGGTACCCTGGCCCTACTTTGTGTTTTAATACAATTTTTGACAACATGATCTTGCAAAGAACTTCTCTGGCATCAGATTTTGTCAGAGACACACAATATGTAATTCTTATTACAATCCAAGGCCAATCCGTGGAGTTGTAAAAAAGGTGTTTTAACTCCTCTTCAAGTTGGGATAATTCTCCACTTCCTTCTAAAAGCTCCACTTTTTGAGCTGAGAAAACATTAAGTATCCCCCTCCTCCTTAACTATTGAAATTTTGAACCTAGGAACTTATTCCTCAGTAATTCCCACAAGGAAGATTCTGAATGTAGTACCTAATATTACATAGATTTTCAAAGACTTTTTTTTTCAATTTTTTTTATTATTCTTTCCACTTTCTTTCATGCCCTGCTTTAGGGCAAGTGTTACCTATTGAGTATGGTGCTAGGAAAAACATTTGCTCTGAATCTTGCCCATTTGCCCTCAGTGCCTCAAAGGAGGAAACATATGACCTGTCTTTGATCAGGTTTTCACCCTAAAATGAAAACATTCTCAAGTATGTAACTCTTATAAAAGGTAAGCATTAAAATGCTGGCATAAACCACATTAGACTACAGAGACATAGCTCAAGCTCATAAAACCACATTTGTATAAGAAAACTTGTCTCAGAGGTCAGTCATTAGTCAAATCTTTTGCAAATATCAGAAAATCTGATTAGATTCATTGCAGACAAAAACTAAAACTGCAAGCAGACCTTATTAAGTTCTAGTTTCTGACTACTTTTCTCTCTATTATCTGATTAAAAAAAGGGCAAGGCAGTATATAAATTGTCTTTATTATTCAAGTGACTTCTCATAAGATAGCTAACATTCAAATTTAAGATGTGATCATAAAATAAGAAAAAAATTATTTTATGATTGGTATTAAGATAGGACTATACTTCATACATGTAGTCAGGCAAAGGATGTCAATATTAATTATTAAAATAAATAGAGACAACACACCCAAAATTCCCTATATTAAAAAAAAAAGTTTGATCCAGTTGTAATACTATCTTATTAAGATTCTTGGGGATCAACAGACTTTAGTGATCAATTTCTATAATTTCTTCTGTTTCTCTCTTGTAGAATTTTGTGATAAAACTTTTTGCAAAAGGAACCAGGTCAAAATCAGAAATAAAGATCTTGGAAACAGTCCTTCCAATTCCTGTTTCCCTTTCACTTCAAGAAAGGCCCCAGTACTTAGTAAGATTTGCCTTTGTCTGGTGTTCAGAGGCAGCAGGTATATCTGAGTCCAGGGAATCAGTGAGGTCATTCTCACTCTCACCTCAAGGCTGAGATTCACTTAGTGTTTCAAGCATGGAGTAAAAGGAGGAAGGCCCAGAAAAAAGCTTACAAGATAAGTTGCTATGACTGAGGTCCAGGTCAGGGCTTCTGGAAATTTAAAAGCAGACACATATCACCAGAAGTATTACTGTTGGCACTGCTCACAGATGTTTTAGTATTGGTCAGCTTACCTTTGGACACATTTTTTCCTGTGAACAACAGTAACAAACTGTATGCATTTCAGAGTTTTCTCAGGGCCCAATCTCTCTGATTTAGGTAGAATGGTTATCGCCTTTGCAGAACTGTGGTTTCTAGCTTTTTAATAACTTTTTCATCCTGATTTTCTTGGTGCTTTTCTCCTGAAAGAGTTCTCTTATTTCAAATTATGTAATCAAAGTCATAGTTTCTGCTTTCTGCCTGATGGTACCTGACGGAGCAAGCTTCCTCATGGCTCTGGTAACTTTCTCAAGCAGCCTTATGGCACACTGGACAAGGAGTAGGCCTTAAGTCAGGAAATCCTATGTTCAAGTCCTTTTTTTCTGACACAAACTACCTAGGTTGCCATGGGAAAGTCAAGTAATCTCTAAGTGTCCCAAGTAACTTTATAAGACTTTAAGTTATACAGGAGTTGGTGAGCTACCTATGTTAGCAGATTTCAAAACCTGCTTCCCCAAGATCATTTTTAAACACATTCCGGTTTACTAATCTGAAGGACATCCTCTGTACTAACTATATTATCCATGTTATCACAAATCATTCAAGGAAATGCCCAGTGATTCTAAAGCATCTTCTTGTCCTAACACCATGCCTACTAAAGTTTAATTAGGATTATCTAAGCAATTATAGCTACATATTAATTAAAGATTTAGCCATTTGCTGCAGGTAGTTTTGCTCACATCACTGTGATGTAGGCCATTCTAAGTTTTTTTTCCCCAAAATAATAAACATGGGGGCTTTGCCAAGTCTCCAAATAATTCTTTACTCAAATTGGAACTCCTTTTTGGTGCCTCAATCTCTAGCTTTATAAGAATATATTGCTATCTTTCAAAAAGACATATCTGTTTTCCTTTTAGCTATTTCTGGATTAATACATATATATATATATATATGTGTGTGTGTGTATGTGTGCATAAAAACAGAAATCATATATACATACCTGTGTTACATATATGTGTGTACGTGAATATATATACTTAAGTGTGTAAATATATATATATATATACATACATAGATATAAAGATGAAATAATTTTTTCATCAAAAGAAGGGAATTTTTGTGATCAAGATTCCCATTAATTAAATGACTAGATACTTTTGATAAAAATATTAGCTAATGTGTCCAATCACACCAATCCTCTTCTCAAAAACTTTTATTGGGTCTCCATAGTTCTAAATATTAAAATGGACCTGAAATCCCAACAATATTCCTCTGCCAGTGTAAATGCCCTTATTAGAGCAACATCATCATCAAAAAGTAGTTTTTGAGTATCCATAACCATAGAATACTCTGGTAAACATTATTAAAAATTAAATTTAAAAAAATTAAAAAATTAAATTAAAATAGATCTTACTCTCACAACATAAAACTAACACTACATTAACATGTATACACTGGTAGAATAGATAGATGCATGAGCAACTATACCAATTATGCTCAAAACACATTAAGTAATTGTAGATATACAATATACCAGTACACTGATGTATGAGTCATGCATTTTTCATCACTCAATTTTCATTCATTCCGCAAGCATGTTTTATGTACCTACTGTGTGATAGTTACTATGCAGGGCACTGAAGTGACAAAGACAAAAGTGAAACAATGTGAATAGAAACCGAGTCATGCCAGTTGGGTGCTTCTGTTAGGTAAGTTTGAACATAAGGAATTGGGATTGAATGATGGAGGAGAGAGACTTAGAAAAGATGAAAAAGGGAAGCAGGCAGAGGGTGCAGTCTGAAAAGAAATTCAGATTTGAAATGGGATGATATGAGAAAGTAGGTGGTAAGCAAATCTGCCTGTTAAGAAGTGGAGGAGGCATTTATTATGAGCAAGGGATATGTCAAAATTACCCTTTTAAAATAGATGAATTAATGTTTAGCCCCATGAACGATCCATCCCACTGAAAAATACTAAGTCCCTTAAAGCCAGCCAATGATGATTACAGCTCTGAGAGCTGTCATTAAATAGCCTGGTACATACATGCCATATGTGTTTATCTTATTCACTAGCCTACTTACATGTGATAATACCAGAGCAGCTTTCAAGATGAACATTTGACAAGCCAGCCCACAGCCGACTGACACCTCCATTTCAGCTGGCCAGTGATATATAAAAAGAAACTGAATGTTTACTCGTGTGCTTTCCGGATTTGACATATGTGCTATAAGAGACACAGAAGGAAACTTCAGAAAAGAAATTAAGGAATGTACTTGTCAGTTTATTAATCAAAGTTTACCTGCTTCACATTACACAGAGACAAATTAAGCAGGCTACTATAGTACTCAGAAAACATCTGCTAACAAAGTCAGAAGTAATGATAAACAAACGAGTTCCCTTTGTGGTTGATTTTCATCCAGCTGCATTTAATTATAAAAGAGCTATCAAAGAAAGCTCCCCATTAGCTGCTAATTCAGAATGACTTCAGAAGAAAATCCCAGAGCCTCCAGTGATATCTCTCCAACTCCAACAACTTTCTAATCTCTACAATTGATTGGGAAGAGCTGAATTAAAGCAGCTTGGTTATCAATTCTCAGTTATATTAGCTACTTAGATAGAATGTGTTGTTCTTTCGATCTTTCTTTCTTCTTTCTCTCTCTGTCTCTCTCCCTTCTTCCCTCCCTTCCTTCATTCCTTAATTTTCTCTCTCCCTCCCTCTATTTCTTTCTTTTCTTTTCTTTTCTTTCTTCCTTCCTTCCTTTCTTTCTTTCTTTCTCTCTTCCTTTCTCTTTCTCTCTCTTTCTTTTTCCTTTTCTTTCTGTCTTTCCACTTTCCATCTTTCTTTTTTTCCTCCTTCCTTTCTCTTTCTCTCTCTCTTTCCTTTCCTTTCTTTTTTCCACCTTTCTTTCTTTTTCTTTCCTTTCTAGATTGGTTTTGTATAACCATGACCAATTAAAGAACTATACTATGACAGAATTTACAACAAATCCTATTTGCTTCTAAGACTGGATTCATAGAGTGTTAAGAGATTGCCTCAAGGAAAGCCAAGGAGGAATTCTTACTGTGCACAAGAAAACGGAAAATAGGATAATGATCTTATTGTCAACTCCTCAAAAGTTACCACACTTAAAAATTAAGTCCAAGTGATATGAATTTTTGAAAGTCAAGTTGAGCTGGAGAGCCAAATATCCAATGTCTCTACGGAATTATTCTGTAGTCTACCAAACTCCATAATCAGTCCCAATCCTCATCCATTATACAATGTTGGCGCTTACAGCCATCCCTCTCTTGAAAGCACATAGCTCGCTTCATACGGGATGATGAAAAAAGGCAATAGAACCACATTTCTCATTCTCACTGTTTTTTCAATGAGACAATTGTGGGTGATTCCTCCCCCAAATCTGGCTTCTGTCTGGCTAGCAGGCAAACACAAAATCAAAAGCTGGTGTGCCAGAAATGCACAGCTGTATTTGTGCTTCTGCTGATCCAACTACAGAGCACACCACATGTCATTTACTTGTCTTAGGGTGGGCTGGTGAGGTGTAAGTTAAAGGGGCAGATGTATAATCTGGGAAGTGGTCCAAGTTCATTTTGTACTAATCTCCGTAACAATGCAACACATAGCACTGAAGGTACATTCAGAGAACATATTGGATGTGCAACAACTCAGGTAGGGAATAGTAGGATGTTGCCAGGTATGGTCCTAGCCAACTTCACAGCACCCACCCAATTCATAAAGCATCCTCTAAGAAACTCAGAGTTCTTTATTCCATCATGGAACATTTGTCCCCGGTTATGAGAGGGAGGAAACTAGATTTTGCCTGCTGGCAATGTTTGTTTCTGAGGCCTGCAGAGATACCACTAACCCCCCCCCAAAAAGAAAAAAAGGAAGATGAAACAAGTTTCTTTAAATTCAACCAAATAGCTATTGAACCTTTTCAGTACTTACTAATTTACTTCAAGGGATACTTTCCCTCCATTCATAATAATTGGTAATGGTGAGGAAGAAGATGATGACATAGTTTTTGAGGTCCTTCTTTTTGTATGAACATCTTTCCAGGGATCAATCGGGGTAAGCATAAGACATTAATTTTACCCTTGGCACAAGGATCAAACAATGTTGCCAATATCTATTGTTCTCTTTATAACAATATCTGTGGTGATTTGAACATAACCCCTTCTCCAGCTGGTCTGGGATCAAGCATTATTTTTCTGTACATGGTTTCAGAAAGCTGGGAAGTGTCCTATTTAAAGAATAATGCTCATATAGAAACATAGTCTGTGAAGATGGTCAACTACCAAAAAAAGTTTTAAGTACAATTGGATTTTGATTTTGCTTATAGTTTGGGGTGGTGGACTACACTGAAAGACAGCTACCCCACTGTCAAAATTTACTCTCTTGGTGCTGTAGGAAAAAAGTTGATCTAATCTGTAGCACAGATGTCATAACTTCAAATCAACTTTTTTTTTCTTACTCAACATCAATTTTCTCCCAGACAACCAGAATTTTAGAGCATGGAAGAACTCTGGAGAAAAATTCAGTTGATTTTCCAAGATACTGCAACAGTATAGTAATGTTATTTCCCTTTTTAGACTGCAGCATTAGCTTCTTGTCTATTCAAGGACTTGCTTCCAAAAACAATAGTTGCCCTCATATTATGTTTTGATCAACCAGAATTTACTATTTTTCCCATAACATACAGTAGCAGCCAAAAATATTAAAAATATATATTGTACTCAATATATGGCAATTTTCTGTATTCAAACAACACATATACATGCCCACATGCACATAGTACACCACCCACATACATAATATACACATATCATATAATAACCGAATGCCTTAGAGAGCAGCTATATGTATTGAGCATTTTCTAAATGAAAGTTTACATAAAGTTAACAAGAAGTTCCCTATAGCAGGAAGGTACAACTCTGAAACAGTACATTTAAGTGGACAGAAATCTTCAATGAGAAGAACAATTAAATTTTAAAACCCAGACAGACAAATGACTCATGATTTCTAAAATCAACAAACATTAATTAAAACATCTACTATGTTCCAGGATCTATCATAAGTGATAAAAATACAAAGACAAAAAAAAAAGAATTAGTAATACTGACTCTCAAGGAGCTTAATTCTATTAGAGAAGACAATGCATTTACACATAAAAGGACAAAGAATAAACATATAGAAAATAAATAGAAAATAAATATCAGGAAGTTGCCGAGGGTGGGCACCTGTGCTTGAGCTTAGTGTTGAAAAAAGAGAATTAATGATGTAGAGGTGGGGAAGGATTGCATTCCAGACAAGGGGGTCAGCAGCACAAAAGCATGGAGACAAGAGATATAGTGCCATATGTGAAGAACATATGGTCCATAGAATGTAGGAAGAGGGAGGAATGTATAATGAAGCTAAAAAGGCAAGTTGGGACCAGGTCATGAGGGATGCTAAAAGTCAAACAGATGAGTTTATATTTTATTCTATTCCTTATAAATTTTATTCCTTATAAGTTTAATATCTCAGATCAGCTTAATCCCATTTTAAATAGGCTTATGACTGTGTTCCTGCCTCATTCTCTATCATCATCCTGGTCTCAGGTGGAAGGCAGAGTTGGAAGCAGAAGATCATATCACAAATGTTAGTGATGAAAATACTTGTGGTGGGAAAGGAAAGCAACTTCCTGAATAGCCTTTGAGATGTAGAAATAGTCATGAAGTCTTATGTCACAAATAATGGCTATAGAAGATAGTACAGCTCAAGATCTGGACTCATGCCCAGACAACAGACTAATAGGGAGTCTTAACATTTAGTGAGCCATGTACCCCATTAACAATCTAATGAAACCTATGGACCCCTTCTCAAAATAATATTTTAAATACATAAAATACATAGGATTACATAGGAAATCAATTTTATTAATATACAATTATAAAAAAATGAGTTCAGAAAACCTTGGTCTAAAGGAAGGCTATGATAACATTGAATAAATTAGGAACATGAGGAGAATAAAACAGGATTAGAAGATGACTACCTTATTCATGAATGTGAACATAGTTGTCAGTGAGATCTCAAGCCCATTTAAACATATGAACAATATGAAATAAGACAGCATTTATTTAGAATATAGAGGAGGGATAAACCCTATCCATCTAGATGAATCATAAAAAAAATATATATTGAAGAAGATGATAGGTGAATAAAATCTTGATGAATAGGAATCAATAGGCAGAGTTGGTGAGGTAAGTTTAGGAGTAGTAAATGACAGGTAAAGGAAATCAGCAGGGAAATTATCATACTTTTTCCAAATATGGGCAGAAGGAAGGAAAATTCCAGGATTTTATTAAAGATATCCAATAGGAACATCTTGCCTCTCAAATAGCCAATTCTTCTTCTGAACAATTTTGTTGGATGTTTTAATTGGCAAAGTTTCAATTTACCTTTGTGTAACTTCCACCCATTTGAATTAGCCAGTTGAATGTTCTTTGGCTTACTAATATATTTCCCAAGATGTGACACCAAGAACTAACTCTCATATGGTTTGATCATGGCACTGAGATGGGTTATCATCTCCTTTTGACCAAAAATTATATCTCTCAATGTAACCATCATAATCATATTTTTGATATCTCACACAGTTGTGGTCCACTAAAAACTCCATTTTTTGACAATATTACCCAAACTAATTTACTTATTTAGTGCCATACCAATCAAACTCCCAAGAAATTATTTTACAGATCTAGAAAAAATAGTAGCAAAATTCATTTGGAAGAACAAAAGGTCAAGAATTTCAAGGGAATTAATGAAAAAAAAAAAAAAAAAAGGCTGATGAAGGTGGCCTTGCTGTACCAGATCTAAAACTATAATATAAAGCAGCGGTCATCAAAACCATTTGGTACTGGCTAAAAAATAGAGTAGTTGATCAGTGGCATAGAATAGGATCACAGGACAAACTAGACAATAACCATAGCAATTTAGTGTTTGATAAATCTAAAAACCCCAGCTTTGGGGATAAGTACTCATTATTAGACAAAAACTGCTGGGAAAATTGGAAACCAGTGTGTAAGAAATTAGGGCTGGGCTCACACCTAACACCACATACCAAGATAAGATCTAAATGGGTTCATGATTTAGATATAGAAAGTGATATTATAGCAAATTAGAGAAACCTAGGATAGTTTACCTCTCAGACCTGTGCAGATGAAATAAATTTATGTCCAAAGAAAAACTGGAACTTTTAATTGAACATCAGATAGATAATTTTGACTATATTAAGTTAAAAAGTTTTTGAACAAACAAAACTAATGCAGACAAGATTAGGAGGGAAGCAATAAATTGGGAAGTCATCTTTAATTTAGGGATTCTGATAAAAGACCTCATTTCCAAAATATATAGAGAATAGTCTCATATTTATAAGAATTCAAGCCACTCTTCAATCGATAAATGGTCAAAGGATATGAACAGACAATTTTCAGATGATGAAATTAAAACCATTTCTAGTCATATGAAAAGTTGCTCCAAATCACTATTGATCAAAAATGCAAATTAAAACAACTGTCAGATTGGCTAAAATGACAGGAAAAGATAATGATGAATGTTGGAGGGGATGTGGGAAAACTGGGGCACTGATACATTGTTGGTGGAACTGTGAATGGATCCAGCCATTCTGGAGAGCAATTTGGAACTATGCTCAAAAAGTTATCAATTATATCCCAAAGAGATCTTAAAGGAGGGAAAGGGACCCACATGTGCAAGTATGTTTGTGGCAGCCCTTTTTGTAGTGGCTAGAAACTGGAAACTGAATGGATGCCCATCAGTTGGAGAGTGGCTGAATAAATTATGGTATAGGAATATTATGGAATATAATTGTTCTGTAAGAAACGACCAGCAGGATGATTTCAGAGAGGCCTGGAGAGACTTGCATGATCTGATGCTGAGTGAAACAAGCAGAACCAGAAGATCATTATACACAACAACAACAATATTATATGATGACCAATTCTGATGGACATGGCTCTCTTCAACAATGAAATATTTCAAACCAGTTCCAATTGTTCAGTGAAGAAAGCCATATACACCCAGAGAGAGGGATATGAAATGTGGACCACAACATAATATTTTCATGCTCTCTATTGATGTTTGCTTGCATTGGGTTTCCTTTCTCAGATTTTTTTTTCTTGTAGACACGATTTTTCTTGCACAGCAAGATAAGTGTGGAAATATGTATACATATATTCGATTTGTCAAGTATTTTAACATAATTAACATGTAGTGGATATCCTGCCATTTAGGGGAGGGGAGGAGACTGGGGGGGGGGAATTTGTAACAGAAAGCTTTGTAAAGGTCAATGTTGAAGAACTACCCATACATATGTTTTGAAAATAAAAGCTTTAATAAAAAAAACCCAGTATGATATATTTCCTCAAGTAGTACAGTGATTTGGTTGTCACTGAATAAAACTATTAAATATCAAATAAAAATAATATATATATATATAAATAAAAATATAAAAACTCCATTTTTTGAGAAAAAAATGATTGCCTTTTCCTTTATTGATGTCTCCCTCTATTTTCCATGTGGAATTGATTTTTTAAGACCAAGTTTAAATTTTTGTCATTATACCTACTATATTTCTTCTTAGTTAGACCTTCAAGATCATTTTGAAGTCCAACTCTGTAAACTATTGTATTAGCTCTCAAGTTTGCATGATACACAAGTACAAAAGGGCAGAACCATGGTTATACAGTTTGATAGGGAAAAAGTGAAAGCTTTTAGAGAACAAAATGCTCAATATGTATCAATGGTGTAAAATGATGATTTAAAATGGTGATTCATTCTTAAATTAACTCAGAGAGGATTAAGTTCCAGGGATAAGGCAATAGTCCTTGATGTTATTTTGTCCTCATCATGCCATATCTGAAATACTGTGTTCAGTTCTGACCATTGCAGCTTAAGAAAGATACTCATAAACTGAAGAACATCCAGAGAAGAGAAATCTGGATCCTGAAGTATCTAAAAACTGGGTACTTTCAGATTTGGTTAAAAAAATTGTGGATGTTTAGCCTGAAGAATAGAAATATCAAGCAAGAATTGACCACAGCATTATATGTTTGAAGGTCTATCATGCAGAAGACAGATTAGAAATGTATTTTCTGGCTACAGATAATAGAACTAGAAGCAAATAGAAGCAGCAACATGGAAGCAACTTGCACTTTAAAAGCAGAAAAATTTTTCTAAACATAATTATCTATGAATGAAACAGGTTACATAAGCAGTTGTGTGTTAAGAAGGGATTCCTATCTACTTTTGTAGATTTTATAGATTTGGTATGAGAGGGACTAGATGGACACTAAAGAACCTCCCACCCCTAAAATATTGTGGTTTATAGTGTTTATATGGGCAGCTAAGTGCCCTAATGGCTCTTAGAGTGCCAGATCTAGAATCAGGAAGACCTGCATTAAAATCCAGCTTTAAACACAAGTCATTTAATCCTATCTATCTCAGTTTCCTCATCTGGAATTAGAGTCAAGAAGATCTGAATTCAAGTATTTCCTCTGATCATTGATTATGTAACTTTAGGCAAATCACTTTACTTCGGTTTGCCTTAATCCACTGGGAAAGGAAATGGCAATCCACTCCAGTAAGGTCACAGAAAATCTAACATGATTAAATTACTGAACAACAATAGATAAACCAACATATTTTATAAAATTGTCTTTCTTTTATATATTTCTCCCTATATTAAAAATACCTGTGAATTTATATATCCAAGTATGTGTTCATTTCAAAACAGTCACCTTTAAAGGAAATACAATATGATATAAATACAATATGACATTTAATAAGAAGACCTTGGCCTGATGCTTGGTTCTATTTCCTAATTGGGTGACTTTAGACAATTTACATGGTTCTCTAAAATCCACTTTTCTATATTGTAAAAAGGTATTTTTAATACTTGAACTATTTATATGTCTAATGTTTTTAAGTGTTATGTCCATCTCCAATATTTATCTTGCTATATTTGACATGGAGATAATACAGTAATATTGGAAAATCCTGCATTTAATCTTTATTATTTTAAAGAACCTAAAAGCTAGATAACAATAATCAATGGAAATTCATATATGCCTTTAAAATCTCTGAAAATTGGAGGGGGGATAGGAACAGAAATTCTGAGTCCAGATATTTCAGATTTAATGGTTTGAATGAATAAATTATTTTGTAAATTATATATTATGATATAAATATAAGGTTTTTGTTGAACACTTATTCAATCATAGAATATCTTAGAAGATATCCATGAGTGCTGAAAGGATGACTTCCCATCTTTATATCAGAAGACCAAGTGGTTGAAAAATGTCTATAGTATGAAATTGGAAGGAAAAATCTGTAGAACTTATCTAACAATTTTTATATTTGAAAAAAGAAGTAGGAAAAAAATCATACTGGGCCCTGAATTACTAGAAATAGAAAATGGGTTAGATTACCTTCAGGAAAAATTGAAAAGATCCTTTAATAAGACATAGCTTCTCTTAGAACCAAATAGCTAACTCTGTAATATTAATGTTCTACCAGGGTGGTCATATGCATACAAGAAATGCAATCTAATAGTTTCTAAAGAACTGAACATAAATTTAATACAGGAGACAATGGAGAAGTACATAGCCACAAAGTATAATGAATGAGAAAATTCAAAAAATAATGGGAGTAAAAAATATCAGTATTAGTATTTTTTTTAAGTGTGTAGTTAACACGGCTAAATAAAGGTTGCTAGCTGGTTAGTCAAGTTGCTCTATTCCAGAATTCTGGATTGGGGGGAAGGTACTGTATGAAAAACTTTTAGGAAGACATGATCAATAATCTTGGAAGGGAGACAAAGATCATTGGGGTGTGAATTCCACTGGTGGAAAGAGATTCCAAATCACTGAGACTACACTTTATTTTGAGTACTAGAATATAATTATTCCGAAAGTGCTATTACTAATATAATCTGGAGCCATTCCAAGAATTGCTTTTGAGTACATGTCATATTCTTTTGAATATCCTCATTGGAAAATCTCTCTTCCTTAAGGGGGTATTTGATTTTTTGTCAACAAAGACATTTAATCTAATGGATGTATTGGATAATCAAGAGGAGTGATGGAATTTTTGTGTCAAAATAAAGTATGAATAGAAAGAAACAAGATTTACTTACATATCTCATAAACTGATTCTAAGGCAATTTCAAATGAGTTCCAAAAATGTTTAGAGCAATGGCAATAACTCTGGAATAAGTATATATTTTCAAGCAGACTACTTTGAAAGATAAGATACATTTAGATATATGTTATTATGTTTGCATATTAATCTAATTACTTGAAAAGCTTTACTCATTTTTCACAGTACTA
Organism: Myrmecobius fasciatus; assembly: GCA_023553655.1. Taxonomy (NCBI): domain Eukaryota; kingdom Metazoa; phylum Chordata; class Mammalia; order Dasyuromorphia; family Myrmecobiidae; genus Myrmecobius; species Myrmecobius fasciatus. The sequence continues at coordinate 138,567 of JAJPUD010000801.1, read as the reverse complement.
ACTAGTCCTGTGCTTCACACGCAGTTGATATTGGATAATGCTTGTAACTAACTTGAAGTTTCTCAGATAAAATTTAGTCATTCCAAAATGGTCAAAACTAAAATAACAAAAGCAATTTTAAAATATCACATAACAACACAAATTGAGACAAGAAAATCTAATGGTTAGAAGGCCTCATTGAGATTTCCAAAGACCCAGGTTCAGATTCTGCCTCTGACATTTTTTTTTTAGTTATGTAATCACAGGCAAATCACAGAGCCTAGACAACATTTTAATTTCCAAATCCACAGATCCCTATATTGATGAAAGCAGATGTCTTGACAAGAGAAAGCAAAATCTAGAATCTTGTATATAAATAAAAGTAGAAGAAAAAAATGTGATGTCATGTGGAAGACCATAGTAAGACATCCAAATGTCTGTCTATAGTTATCCCAAATTCTGAGAAACTCTTGTTTCCTTTTCCAATTAAACAACTATCAACCTTTGGAAGTATATCTATGGCTTCTTTAAAGTGACAGAAACAGCATTGTCTTGTATTATTTAACCTGCCATACATCTAGCTTTTATACATCTTTTTTGTTTTTTTTTTCTCAAATTTCTATTTTCATTATCTAACAACAGTTAACAGTTAACATACACTAAGTTTAAAGTAAGAACCAAAATTTCCCAAGGAAAATTTGATTCAGTTTTAACTAGTTTCAATTACTATTAAAATAATAAATAATAATTAATATTTTATAGCACTTATGTGCCAGGCATATAAGTGCAAATTGTCTTACAAATATTATGTCATTTTGTCCTCTTAATAATCTTGGGAGTAAAAAAAAATAAAAAAAAAATAAAATAATCTTGGGAGTGACTTGACCAGGGTCATGCAACTAGTAAATGTCTGAGGATAGATTTAAACTCAGGTACTCTCTAACTCCAATGTCTAATTACACATATAGAGTAGTATCCCCAGTGTAAATAGCCAACCCAATGAAAAATTCCTTTTAAATGTCACCTTTTCCCTGAAATTTATAATCTTAATAATTTTATATATTTGAGCTTTTATTCTATATGTTAAAGAAATTTCCCCCTTCATTTCACGAGCATAGATAAAAATCTGTTTTTATTATAACGTCACTTGTTAATACATGTATTAACCCAGATGTGCCATAGGTCTAATCATGTTCTAGAGATAGATTGATATTTGTTTATGACTTACATAATAGTCCTTTTCTTCAAAAATGCCAATAATCAATATCAGGCCATTCTTCTGTTTTTAATCCTTGAAAATATTTTCTATTCATTATCCATTTAATTGATATTCTTCCAATTGTTGAGATCTGACTTTATTTGTATGAAAAGTGTTTTGTAATTGTAGTCATATAGTTCTTGGATTTGTCTTGGCAAGTATATTTCCAATATTGTTTAGTCTAGAGTTTCTCAAAGGTATACCTCCTCACTTTCATTGAAATCTATCTTCACTCTAAAGGTGCTCCAAATCACTATTGATCAGAGAAATGCAAATCAAGACAACCCTGAGATACCACTTCACACCTGTCAGATTGGCTAAAATGACAGGAAAAGTTAATGATGAATGTTGGAGGGGCTGTGGGAGGGCTGGGACACTGATGCATTGTTGGTGGAGCTGTGAACGGATACAGCCATTCTGGAGAACAATTTGGAGCTATGCTCAAAAAGTTATCAAACTGTGCATACCCTTTGACCCAGCAGCATTTCTATTGGGCTTATATCCCAAAGAAATCATAAAGGAAGGAAAAGGCCCCACATGTGCAAGAATGTTTGTGGCAGCCCTTTTTGTAGTGGCTAGAAACTGGAAATTGAATAGATGCCCTTCAATTGGAGAATGGCTGAATAAATTATGGTATATGAATGTTATGGAATATTATTGTTCTGTAAGAAATGACCAGCAAGATGATTTCAGAGAGGCCTGGAGAGACTTACATGAACTGATGCTGAGTGAAATGAGCAGAACCAGGAGATCATTATACACGGCAACAACAGTACTATATGACGATCAATTCTGATGGACATGGCTCTCTTCAACAATGAAATGTTTCAAACCACCTCCAATTGTTCACTGAAGAAAGCCATATACACCCAGAGAGAGGGATGCGAAATGTGGACCACAACATAACATTCTCATACTCCTTGATTGATGTTTGCTTACATTGTGTTTCCTTTATCTGATATATCGTTTGTGTAGATAAGATTTTTCTTGCACACCAATGATAAGTTTGGAAATATGTATACATATATTCGATTTGCCAATATTTTAACATAATTAACATGTAGTGGATATCCTGCCATCTAGGGGAGGGGTGGGGAGTTGGGGGGAAAAATTTGTAACGGAAAGCTATGTAAGGGTTATTGTTGAAGAATTACCCACACACGTTATGCAAATAAAATAAAAATTTAAAAAAAAAAAAAAGAAATCTATCTTCACTCTGAAGACACAACATCCTTTGAAATACTTTCCATCCCTTATCTCACCCAACTCTAAGTCAGATGGTGGAGAGAAGAAGGAGGAGAGAGAGGTATTCCTACTTTTCTACTGCTTGCTTCCAGATAACTGGTCTACCAATGATCTTAAAGTCAGTGACAATTCACTATTTCCCCCATTTATTTGTTGCCATCTACTACTCTTTAGGTGACTCAATTTTCTCAGATGCTGGCTCCTGGTCTTCCTATCCTCACAATCTCTTGCATCCAATCTGAGTTCTTAATACTTATATTAATAACAACAGTAACAATCCATCATTTCAATTCCTTAAATTCCTAGACTCCCAGAATCTTCTCCACTCCACACTGGCAAGATCATACATTATTTTTTTCACATTATATAATTGGACCACCTGCAACAACTGGAGCTATGAAAAATCCATAAATTTCTATTCAACAACTTACCTGACAGAATTTTGAGAGAATCAAATGAGACAATATATAAAAATTGTTTTGCAAGCCTGAGAGTGCTAAATACATATTAGGAATTATTATTATTGATATTACCCCTTATCTTCTAATCTTTCACTCACATTAAACCTAATATTAGTTCTTTTCTATTCTTGCAATCTATCTTCCTCTCCTATTGCCTTCCCTTGCCTCCATATAAGCCATTAAACATGTAGTCTTTCATTTTAATGTTTGGTTGGCTAACACCTTCTTCTATTCCGTGCCATAGTTCATCCTGCCTTAATGAATTTTCCTTTGATATGAATCTATTCATATCATTCTTCAGGGTTCTTCAGGCTTTCATCAATGGCCTCCTCTTATCTATTTAGTGATGTTTGAATTTCTATTTTTCACTGTCTTTTACAATATTGCTTTTTAAAAGTTGTTTTTTTTTCTGTTTATACATTCATTTGTTTAAAAAACACATTTTTATGAATCATGTTGGGAGAGAAATCAGAACAAAAGGGAAAAGCCAGGAGACAGAAAAAAAAAAAAACAAGTAAAAGGGGAAATAGTATGTGTTAATTCACATTTGGTCTTTTTGGTTGCAAATGGCATTTTCCATCCAAAGATTATTGGGATTCTCTTGGATCACTGAACTACTGAGAGGAAGCAAGTTGATCATCATACAATCTTGCTGTTACTGTATACAATGTATTACTGGTTCTGTTTTTTTAGGTCAGCATCAGTACATGTAAATATTTTCAGGCCTTTCTAAAGTCAGCTTGTTCATCACTGTTTATAGAATAATAATATTCCATTACTTTTATGTACCATAATTTATTCAGCCATTCACCAATTGATAGGCATCTACTCATTTTCCAGTTCTTTGCCACCACAAAAGAACGGCTACAAATATGTTTGTACGTGTAGGACCTTTTCCTTTATTTATGATCTACAGACCAGTTATGGCACTTCTGGATCAAAGGGTATATGCACAGTTTGATAACTCTTTGAACATAGTTCCAGATTGCTCTCCAGAATGGTTGGATACATTCACAGCTCCACCAACAATGCATCAGTGTCCCAATTTTCCCACATCCCCTTCAACATTTATCATTATCCTTTCCTGTCATCTTAGCCAATCTGAGAGGTGTGAGGTGGTACTCCAAAGTTGTCTTAATTTGCATTTTTCTAATCTCCAAATCTATTTAGAGCATTTATTTATAAGACTATGCATTGGTGACTTTAATTTCATCAATTTCATCATCTGGAAATTCTTCATATCCTTTGACCATGATCAATTGGGAAATGACTTGCACTCATAAATTGGATACAATTCTTTATTATTTTAGAAATAGGCCTATAATGTTCATCAATTGGAGAATGGCTGAACAAGTTGCGGTATATGAATGTTATAGAATATTATTGTTTTATAAGAAATGATCAGCAGGATGATTTCAGAGACATCTGAAGAGACTTACATGAACTGGTGCTAAGTGAAATGAGCAGAAGCAGGAGATCATTATACACAGCAACAGCAAGACTATGCGATGATCAATTCTGAAGAACATGGCTCTCATCAACAATAAGATGATTCAAATCAGTTCCAATTATTTAATGATGAAGAGAGCCACCTAAACCCAGAGAGAGGACTGTGGGAACTGAATGTAGTTCACAATATAGCATTTTCACTCTTTTTGTTGTTGTTTTCTTTCTCTTTTTTGTTTTAACTTTTTGATCTGATTTTTCTTGTGCAGCATATTTGTGGAAATATGTATAGAGGAATTGTACATGATTAACATATATTGAATTACTTGCCGACCAGGGGAGGGGAAAGTGGGAAGGGAAGGAAAAAATTAGAACACAGGGTTTTGTAGGAGTGAATGTCAAAAATTATTCATGTATAGATTTTAAAAATAAAAATTTATTATTAAAAAAAGAAAATAGGCATATATTAGAAACACTGGATGCAAAAAAATTTTCCCAGCTTTCTGCTTCCCTTTTATTCTCATTTGTGTTGGTTTTGTCTGTGCAAAAACTTTTTTTTTTTTTTTTGCTTTTTGCTGAGGCAATTGGGGTTAAGTGACTTGCCCAGGGTCACACAGCTAGGAAGTGTCTGAGACCAGATTTGAACTCAGGTCCTCCTGACTTCAGAGCTGGTGCTCTAACCACTGCACCACCTAGCTGCCCGCAAAAACTTTTTAATTTAAAGTAATCATAGTTGTCCATTTTCCATTTCATAATGTTCTCTAGTTCTTCTTTGGTCATAAATTCCTATCTTCTCCAAAGATCTGATAGGTAAATTATCCCTTGTTCTCCTAATATGTTTATGGTATCATCACCTTTATGCCCAAATCATGTATCCATTTTGACTTTATTTTGGTGTAGGGCATAAGATATAGTTCCATGCCAAGTTTCTGACAGATTATTTTCCACTTTCCTAGCAATTTTTGTGAAATAGTGAGTCTTATCCCAGAAGCTGGAGTTTGGGGTTTATCAAATACTAGATTATTATAGTCATTGATATTTGTGTCATGTGTACCTAACCAATTCCACTGATCTACCATTCTGTTTCTTAGCCAGTACCGTATGGTTTTGATGACAGCTGTTTTATAATAGAGTTTTAGGTCTGGTAATGCTATGCCTTCATCCTCTGTATTTTTTTTCCATTAATTCCCTTGACATTTTTGACCTTTTGTCCTTTCAGATGAATTTTGTTATTATTTTTTCTAGCTCTATTAAATAATATTTTGGCAGTTTGATTGGTACTGAACAAGTAGAATAAATTAGGTAGAATTGTCATTTTCATTATATTAGCTTAGCCCATTCACAAGCAATTGATATTCTTCCAATTGTTTACATCTGACTTTATTTGTATGGAAAGTGTTTTGTAATTGTGTTCATATAGTTCTTGGATTTGTCTTGGCAAGTAGATTTCCAAATACTTCGTTTTGTCTACCATTATTTTAAATGGAATTTCTTTTTGTATCTCTTGCTGCTGGGCTTTGTTAGTAATATAAAGAAATGTTGATTATTTGTGTGAGTTCTTTATATGCTGCAATTTTGCTAATGCTGTTAATAGTTTTAAGTAGGTTTTGGGATGGTTCTTTAAGTAGATAGCATCATATCATCTGCAAAGAGTGATCGTTTTATTTCCTTATTGCCTATTCTACTTCCTTTAATTTCTTTTTCACATTGTTATAGTCAACATTTCTAGTACAATACTGAATAATATTGATGAAAATGGGCATCATTATTTCATCCAATAATGCATTTTTAATATATTTATTGGCTTATCATATTTCTTTCTTTGATACATAAAAGGCAGATTGGTAGCACAGTGAATGGATGAATCATAGGAAATGCACTCAGAAACAGTAGATTTCAAATTCCTGCCTCATACACTGTGTGTTCTTGGGTAAGTCACCTACTTTCTGGGTTCCTTAGTTTCTTTCTCTGCAAAATACAGATAATGAAAGCATCTACCTCATAGATAACATTTATAAAGCATTTTGGAAAACCTAAAATGCCATATAAATCTTACAGTTGTGAGTATTATTGATTATCATCATGAACAGTAATCATATCAATAGCATCACCACCACCACCACCATCACCATCATTATCAGATCTAGTGATTTTACTCTTTTCTGAAAGGACTTTTATAGTTCTCTATTGCTATCAATAAAGTTAAACTTCTTTATGCAATATTCAAAGCCTCCCACAAACCAGCAACATCTGGCCTTTGTAACCATATATGAAATTTCTACCTTCCTTATCTTTTATATTCCAGCCAAACTGGTCTAGTCTTTGTACCTTCAATGTACTATGCAATTTATTGTTCTTGATATCTATAATACTTCATCTCCCTCTTTTTTCTTTATAAAATTCCACTCATCCTTTAAAATACAACTAAAATGATTACTTCTTCAGCTTTCCTTAACCTTTCCAGTTGTAACAACCTTCTCCTCTGTTCTCATACAATTTTATGCTTTTCTTCATATATGAATCAATTAACAAATACCAAGCACTATATCATTCCAATAAACAAAATAGTCCCCAATCACAAGGATATATTGGTATGTGCTTATGGGCCTCATATACATATTATACTATATTAATACTATAAGAATTTTTAGTTCTTCATTTCCTTTTATTAATTTTTATTATGAGAGTGGTGGAAGAGAGCTGGCAGGAGAAGATGCTGTTCCTTCCAGGTGGGAGCTGACTAAAACCTGCCAATGGAACGTGAAATTTTACTTAAGTTCTCAAAAATTCCCCAGATTAGAAGCCATAAAAAGGAGTCAAGGCTTCCCAAAGTAATTTCACTAATTTGAGGAAGGATTTATCTGATTATAAATCTGTAGGCATGTAAATCTCACCTCTTAATCAGCCCATTGTGAACCTTCCAAATGTAATGTAGTCTATAACTTGACATGATTTATCTATATTCCTGTTCAGTCATTCAGACATTCTTGACTCCTCCTAATCTCATAAAATATACCATCTATGGAATTTTCTTGGAAAAGATAGAGTATTTTGCCATTTAAAATGTTCTCCAGTATATTATGAAAAACAGGGTTAAGTGACTTGTCTGAATCACATAGCTAGTAACTGGCTGATACTGGATTTGAACTTGGTCTTCTTGACTCAAGGCTTTGTATTCTATTGGCTGAGCCATTTAGCTGTCCCTGCTTCACCCGTGTAGTCTGTTTAACTAGTTTTGTCTCCTTGGGAAATGTATGAGATTGTGACTCTAACTTAGTTTGTTCAACCTTAACTGAAAGAATCATGGGACAATGAATCCATATAACTAGGTCAATATGACTTTAATGACCTCAAAGCTAGAAAAATTAATTTTCAAAAAGTATTCCTCTATTTCTCTGACTAAATTTGTTTGTAAGAAAGGCTTGTCAGAAACAACAACCATTGTTCAAGGCTTTTTTTATACTGAACCTGTGCTTAGACATAATAAAACCTAGGTTTTACTTTTATAATTTTTGTATTATAGTAGATTTATTTCAGTAGTAGTTACCTACTACAAAAATTCAAAAAATAAGATATTTCTCCCATAATACAATAAAACTGTCAGACAAAGATAATTTTAGCTAATATTTGTATCACTTTCATTATTTGCTTAGCAGGATGTTCCATACATCATTTGATACTTAATGAATGTTTATTTAATGAAATATGTTGAATAAATACATTTTCCTCCAACCACATGTCTGTTAGTTATAGTTGAGTTCATTAAGTTATATTTGGATACTACACACTTCTGTTCCCTTTAAGCCATTGTATTAAGCTATTGGAAAATTCTCCAAAGAAGATCTAATTGTTGAGCCTTTGAGAAATGGAGAATCTGAGTTATAATCCAAGCATACCCACAGAAAAGAGTAAAAGATTCATTGGAGCACTAACTTCTCAATTATTCTATCCTGACTGCTAAATGCTACTAAGACAGGCAACTTGGTGTTTCAATTTATCAAAAATTATCTCTCTTTGTAAAAGTATCCAAAAGATGTATAGAAATCTCTCATCAAATCAGGACAGGGCAGTCATTTCAAAATTTCCACACCTAAAGGTATCTATATAAACAGTTACTGATGGCTTGAACTGAAATTTAACAAAACAACATGATTTACCTCATTTTTTAGATGATTTGACTTTAGGGATGAAGGAGAAATACCTGAATTATATTTCTCATGACTTAGGTAAAAGAAATGATTCAACTCATTAACCAAGATATCATAGATACCTTAAGGAAATGAAATACTGCTACAAATGTCAGTGTTTCAGGGATCCACAATTTAATTAATGTGGATTTGTCCTCCATTTATGAAGATAGAGTTGTCCATATTCCTCAGTAAATGCTCTTGATTGCACTTGGTGAATAATTTATCTCTCTGTAACCAATGCAATGATGAGACTCTGTGATTTTATCAAGAATAGTCCTTAATTAGAGGAACATAGGATAGTTTACCTCTCAGACCTGTAAAGATGGAATAAATTTATGTCCAAAGAAGAACTGGAACTCTTAATTGAACACCAGATAGAAAATTTTGACTATATTAAATTAAAAAGTTTCTGTACAAACAAAACTAATGCAGACAAGATAAGGAGGGAAGTAATAAATTGGGAAATCATCTTTGCATTTAATGGTTCTGATAAAGGCCTTATTTCTAAAATTTGTAGAGAATTGTCTCATATTTATAAGAATTCAAGCCACTCTCCAATCGATAAATGGTCAAGGGATATGAACAAACAATTTTCAGATGATGAAATTAAAGCCATCTCTAGTCATATGAAAAGTTGCTCCAAATCACTATTGATCAGAGAAATGCAAATTAAGACAACTCTGAGGTACCACTACACACCTGTCAGATTGGCAAAAATGACAGGAAAAGATAATGATGAATGTTGGAGGCGATGTGGGAAAGCTGGGACACTGATACATTGTTGGTGGAACTGTAAACGGATCCAACCATTCTGGAGAGCAATTTGGAACTATGCTCAAAAAGTGATCAAACTGTGCATACTCTTTGACCCAGCAGTGTTTCTATTAGGTTTATATCCCAAAGAGATCTTAAAGGAAGGAAAGGGACCCACATGTGCAAGAATGTTTGTGGCAGCCCTTTTTGTAGTGGCTAGAAACTGGAAACTGAATGGATGCCCATCAATTGGAGAGTGGCTGAATAAATTATGGTATATGAATGTTATGGAATATTATTGCTCTGTAAGAAACGACCAGCAGGACGATTTCAGAGAGACCTGGAGGGACTTGCATGAACTGGTGCTGAGTGAAACGAGCAGAACCAGGAGATCATCATACACAGCAACAACAAGACTATATGATGATCAATTCTGATGGACATGGCTCTCTTCAACAATGAAATGTTTCGAACCAGTTCCAATTGTTCAATGAAGAAAGCCATATGCACCCAGGGAGAAGAATATGAAATGTGGACCACAACATAACATTTTCATGCTCTCTATTGATGTTTGCTTGCATTGTGTTTCCTTTCTCAGATTTTTTTCTGGTAGATACGATTTTTCTTGCACAGCAAGATAAGCGTGGTAATATGCATACATATATTCAATTTGTCATTAACATAATTAACATGTAGTAAAGTTCCTGCCATCTAGGGGAGAGGTGGGGATTGGGGGAAAAATTTGTAACAGAAAGCTTTGTAAGGGTCATTGTTGAAGAATTACTCATACATATGTTTTGCAATTAAAAGGCTTCAATAAAATGCATTTTAAAAATGAATGTTAAAAATTGTTCATATATGTAATTGGAGAAAAAATATAATATTTTTTAAAAATTAATTAAACTAAGAAGTTGTTAAATGCCAAAAAAAAGAAAAGAAAAAGAGTGGTCCTTAGATAACAAATCCCATCTGCCACTTGAGCCCTTCCTGTATGGTAGTACCTGAAGGATATATAGTCAACTCTGTAACACTATGAAGCACTGGAGGAAGATGAACCATTCTACACATTTTGCAGATGGCATTGTTTTTTGTTTTGTTTTTTTCTATTATTTTATATGACCAAATCAAATTTTAAATACATATTAAATAGTTTCCTTACAAACATCTTCATGGTGAAGAATGAATAGACTAAGGGCTACATAATTTAAATTGGGACAATTCACAAATGTTTATTCTTATGCTGTGTGAGGGAAAACACTAGTTGTCAGATGGCAGTTATACATCCCTACAATGCCAATGAGCCATGTTTATTCAAAACTATCACATTGTTTTGCACACTCCAATGTAACTTTAATCATATCACCCTGGTTTTAGCATCTACATTGTACAACATAAGTGGCAATTGGATAATTATTCAGTTAACCTGATCCATGGAGAAAATCAAATTAAATAATGTGAACTCCAAAGTAAAATGTTTTGGACCAGAGGATATTTTGACTTTCTATATTTAAAAAAATAAAAATTAAACTTCTATATTTTCTCTTCCTTAAAACTATTTTTTTCAATTTATAATAATAGCCCTCAAACCAAATAGTTAGCATTTGTACAGCACTTTACATTGCCAACCACTTATACACATTATTTCATTTGGGATTTATATCAACCTTGTGAACCAGAAGCTAGTTTCCTTTTAATATAAGAGCAAAATTTAGATTCAAACAAAGTTAACTAATTTCCTCATGGTCACACAATTAGTAAATACTATGTGTGAAATTTGAATTCAATCTTCTTTAGCCCCAAGTCCAGTTTACACTATTAGGACAGGAATTTTATTTTTTTTCTAAACTTTTTAACTTCCTTCACAGTGTTGGTAAGTACCTTGCATAAAAGTTACTTATTAAATGTTTGTAAAATAAATTGATAAATACCATAAAGTATTTGGAAATCAGGGTAATTTTCTGACACTGAATATCTGAATGATCATCTTGGCACTTTCTTAAATAGTCTTGCTTGTGTTTACATTTTTTAAAACAGCAAAACCATAAATAACTTTCAAGAAAGGGAGGAAATTAAATCAGCTATAAAAGTTTTTTTTTTCATTTTACATTATCAATACCCAAAGAGCTGTTTACAATAAAGATTCATAAATTTTATTTGAGAAGATACCTGAGAAGTATTAAAATAACATGGTCACTGAGGCCATGCTCATTAGAGGACTGTGAAATTCCATGTGTAGGATGGCAATCAGCCCATGCAATGACAGCAAAAATGCAAGTTGACTCACCTCTAACCCCTAACCACCATGCAATGTGCACATGTAAATACCTGTATGTACTGTTTATCTTATTTAAAAGTGAGGATTATTGGAAGCTAAAAAGTTTTTTAAATGGGCTATCTTCCAAATTCTAAACCTTTCTCCACTATTTTTTTTTTGGTAAAAATTATCTCATAAGCTTAGTAGTCTCATTACATTCTCCTTAATCATTCTTAATTATCTAAACATCCTTCCTCTCTACTTTTCCTTGTCATGAGGCCTGAGATGCTGTCTCAATGCCCTCCCCCAACCTCATTTTCTAAAAGAGTCTGAACTCCTGACAGGCACAAACTATTTGGGAGGTTGTGTTTACCAGCACCTGACATCATTTTCCTAAGTTTATTTTGACACTGACTTTTAATCAACAGCATGGTGATTGAATAAGCCTGTTGAATGCTTCACTAAATTTTTCAAAAAGGAATATATTAAAAACACACAAAAGTACATTGATTGTGACTACAACAATATATAATTAAAAAGTATAAATCAAGGGCTGCTATTTTACTCTTGACTTCAGTTATTTTAAACACTTGTGGCCTAGTTGTGTGCTTACTGTTAAGAATATGATTTTATGTGTTTATAGTAAATTTTCTATAAACAACTTTATAGTTTAGTGAAAATAATTATAGTTTGAGTAATATGAAGTGTATCTGATGTTCTTTCCCCAGAATTAGCTGTAATATAAATTATCATGATTTATTATAGTTATTCTTGTGGTTATGTGTTTGTAGTAGATTCTAGCTAGTAATGATGATTCTAAAATTACAAAGAATAGCATTTCCAGCAATTTTTCCTCCAAGATCATCTGTAATTTCTCTGCAGAATTGATATGATTTCAACTGTGGTACAGTATGTGCTACTGCTAAGATGGCATTATTATGCTGTCATTTTGACAGCTTACTTTAATTTACACCATTTGGTGGAAGAATACATTTTTAAATCTTTCTTAATATATCACATGCCACTGTTACTACTTTCTCTCCATTTTTTTCTAGTCTATCACATGATAATGCTATGCCCTAATATAAAGCCATGTAAACCACAACTTAAGCAAATGGCTTACAGTGGGCTTTAACTACAATCTCATTTTATGTTACACTTCATTGTTTATTTCCTTAGTTTCTTCTATTTGTCAAAAATCATAAATTTTCAGTCTTAAGTGTTTTTCCTAAGAAAATGATAGTGTATTTAGTTTTATCTATGGTCTCTATATGCTTTAGTTCTCCCTATAGATAATAAATCCCTTGGTGATAATAGAGTAGGCTTACTTGGAGTCACAAAATTGTAGAATCAAAGCATTATAGACCTGGAAGGACTCTTAGATATCAGTTTATTCAAGCCCTTCATTTACAGAAGAGAAAACTGATACTTCACTTGGGAAGTGAAACATTTTCCCCAAAGTCACGCAGTAAATTGATAAGAAATCATGTCACAGTCTCCTGGCACTTTGGAAGCCAGATCATTGGATCAAACCATTCAGCCTTCTCAGTACTTGTAAAGTTTTTCTACCAAATAACCAGAAAATCCTATAGGAAGTCCTGATCCTAACTCTTTACTATTGCACTTTCATGTACCCTGTTTGTGGTAAATAAGGGCAAGAGTCACAAAGGATTGGCAGGAATGGGTGTTGTATTCTTTGTAGTTAGAGAGAAAATTGAAGTCAGTGAATTCATGGAACTATGAATATATTTTGAGGCTATAGGCCTGCTGTTTGAGCTCCTTGAGTTCTTGAACAACTCATGAAGGGGAAAATGGGCACAGAATTCATTCCTCCAATTCTTAATCCTGGAGAGAGGGGAAGGATTGGATGGAAAGAAGGAAAACAAAATGGCTATAAGGAATGATAAGCTCAAAACAAGTCAAGACTACAACATGGAAGTAAAATAATCAAAGTGAACACTTTCTGAGTATGCAGTAGTAGTAAAATAGCATCAATATCAAAGCTGGGTATGGATCAGTAAAGCCCAAAAGCAAGTATGTCCATTGTGCATTTATTTACATTTGCTTAACACTTTGTAGTAAGTAGTTCACCGTATTTTATGTCATGATTTGCTTTCACACAGGAAAAGAAAGAGAAATTTCAAAAAATCAGAAATAGAATAATATTATTTTTATGTATAAACTCCAAAGGAAAATAATTTAAAATTTAATATTATCTCTCAGTTACATCCATATTTCAGCAATATATTGAATGGTTAGTACATTATAAAAAAAACTTAGACTATGTTAAAAAGCTTATGGAATATTTAGGGAGGACTAGTATCTCTGGTGTGAGGACTTGCCAACCACCTGTGGCTCCAAGAAGCTACAGCATGTACAGGATCCATATCCCAGTGAACTGTCTCAGCAGATGGACTAAACCAAGTTGAAAGTAGCTGATGGGCCTCAATGTCTACCCCAAACATATGAAGACTTTCTCTGGTATAATGAGCAAATGAGAGCACTTTGTCCAACAGGCCATGAATGCTGTGGAAGCAAGTATCATAGAGCACTTAGAACTTGATCAGACATTGAGGAAGCCAAGGTCATTCACTGCATTCTGAGTCGACCAGTCATCTCGACTTTTATCTGTCACTGGTCTTCAATGACTCTGGAAGAGGCTGATGACTTTGTGCAAATTCTACCTTATTGAAATCCAATTTATGCTTGGGTTAATCTATCACCCATACCATTTTACTATTTGTACTGGTTTATTATTTTAATACATTAAATTTTTACTATTTTACCTATCTTAAAGTCCCATGGCAATGAACAAGTGATAAAACAGCAGGTATAGATACACTGGGAGCAGAAGTCACAACCCTGCACACAGGTTGGAATCATCTTCTCATTGTACTGAAGCAGTGATGGAATTCAGCAGCATCCTGAGTGTCTTTAAGGACCACTTTGCTTACCTCCTAGCACAAAGAGGATCTAGAAAAATTATCCTAAAAATCGTCAGCTTCACCATACCCTGGGCTGCTTACCATAGGAGGTATATAGCATTTAATAATACCCTGGCATTTAATAGACTATGTCCTTATAAGGAGAAAAGACAGACAGGACATGAGAGTGATAAAGGCGCAGAGTGATGGACTGGTCATGGACTTATCCTCTCTAAGGTAAATATTCAAATTTAACAAATGCAACAGCTCCAAGGCAAGATGATTGTCAGAAGATCAAATAGTCAAAAGATTAGAATACTTCTCTGTTTTTAAGAACAGCTTATTGTAACCTGGAAGAAAAGCTGAGTCAAAATATAGCAACAGTGGAATGGAAAAGGAGGGGGCAGTTTTCAGAGTTTTGGTGTACAATGCTACATTAACACATCTAGGCCACAACACTTTCAAATATCAGAATTAGTTGGATGAAAATGATGGGGAAATTCAGAAATTATTACAAGTAAAACAAGGGCTTGCCAGTAAGGCAGTTCATTTTATTTTAAGAAGACAATGCTTAACTCAAGCCAAGTTAAAGTGAGAGATACAGGATTCTCGGCTCAATAAGAAAGCAGGATGAGATTGTTTTACACCGATAGCAACAAACCAAAGCTCTTTCAAGAATATTTATGGACCAAAAGACCTCCAGTGCATCGCAACTCCTCAGGCCTGATGGAGCCACATTAATCAGTGATTAGGACATGATCCTGAAGAGATGGATTGAACAATTCCAGAAAATTTCAGCAGATCATCATCAAGCAATGATAAAGCCATTGAATGTAGCTTGAAGTTAATCCCTCTCTAGCCAAACTTTCAACTGAAGAAGAGGCACTGAATGCTATTAAAGTTCTCCTGTGTGGCAAAAACCCTGGCACTGATTCCATCCCAGCAGATATTTATAAGTCATGGGGTCCACTGCTCATATTGAAATGGATTGAAATCTTCCAATTCATATGCAAAGAGGAGATTATCCCCTTAGAAGATCAAGGACGTTCCCACTATCTATGTATATAATGGAAAAGGAAATAGATTTTCCTGTTATAATCACAAAAGAATCTCTCTCTTGGTCACTGCTGGCAAGATCTTTGCCAGAGGGGCAGCTAGGTGGCATAGTAGATAGAGCACCAGCCCTGAAGTCAGGAGGACCTGAGTTCCAACCTGGTCTCAGATACTTAACACTTCCTAGCTGTGTGACCCTGGGCAAGTCACTTAACCCCAATTTCCTCAGCAAAAAAAATTTTAAAAAGAGTTTTGCAAGAGTCCTCCTTACTTGATTGATACTTCACCTGGAAGATGTTCATCTTTTCAGGAGCTGGTGTGGCTTCAGGAAGAGCCAAAGAATGATTTACATGTTGTTTGCTGACTGACAACTCCAGAAGAAATTCTAGGAGCAGAACAGAGGTCTAAAATATTTATCAGCTTTACCAAGACTTTTGATAGTATCCATTGTGAGGACCTGTGGAAGATCATGGTGAAATCTGGTTACCAGGAGAATTTCATCAGTACTATACACCAGTTTCACGATTACATACTTGCATAAATGCTAGATGATAGGCTATGTTTTCTCACTTTTCTAGTCACAAATGGAGTGAAATAGGGGTGGGTGCTTATTCCCATACTGGTTAGCATGATGTTTGCCACAATACCTTCAATGAGGACAAAAATGGCATCAACATCAGCTAGCCCACTGATGGTAAACTATTTAACTTGAAAAGGCTACAAACCAAAATTTAAATGAGGGAAGAGTTGGCTCCCAATTTGTTCACAAATAATCGTACACTCAATGCATCCTTAAGGCTAAGATGCAATAGAGCTGGTATCAATTCTCTGTTGTTCATGCTCATTTTCATCTGACAATTACATGAAGAAAACAGAGATTCTATGGCAGCCTACATTACACCATCTATATATGGAACCACTTGTTAAAGTAAATAGAGAAATTCTGAATGCTATGGATATTTACACTGGCAGTATACTTTTCAGGAATGTTTATATAGATTATGTTTGATATATGTATTACCAGAACCAGGTCAGTATTTGGGAGGCTCCTAAAAAAGCATGAGAGAGAAGAGGTATTGGGCTGCTTATGCAACTGAGGGTCTAGAGTTATTGTGGCAACTTCATTGTCACATGACTTAACAGTCTATTAGTGCCATTCCAGATAACTGAACTGATTACATTTCAATTGACTTAGGGATATTCTGAATATCCCTGAGCAAGATATGTTCTAGATACTGAGGTCTTCTAAAGAACACAACTGTTCTCTAGCCATATGCCAAACATGTTTACCTAAAAGACTATTTAATGGAGAACTCACACAAGGCAAGCAATCACTAGGAGGTTGGAAGAAGCAATAGAAGATTTCTTCAAGTCTGTCTAAAAAACTTTAGCAGCAATTTTGAGACATGGGAGATTCTAATCAAAGACTGCCCAGGATCAAAAAAAAAAAAAAAAAAAAAAAAGATGCTAAGTTTATGAGCCAAGTAAAATTGCAATAGCTCAAAAGATATGAGATTCCCAAATCTAGAGACATTTCCATCTAAAATGTTCAAATAGAGTATTTGTGCCTGACCTGTGGTAGATAGAGCCTTGTGAGAGCATATAGATCTGATCAGCCATACTGCACTTTGCTCCTAACTTTGCAATATCTTTAGGATCATCTTTGTGTATGGGTAAGGACAAACAATCTAGGTTAAATAGCTATAAAAATTTATAAAATGATATATTTTTATTTAGACTATTTCTAAATCTTTATTTTGCAAGATATATTTGTGGCATAAAGAATATGGATTATGGGGGTAGCTAGGTAGCATAGTAGATTGAGCATCAGCCCTGAATTCAGGAGGATCTGAGTTTAAATCTGATCTCAGACACTTAACACTTCCTAGCTGTGTGACCCTGGGCAAGTCACTTAACCCTAATTGCCTCAGCAAAAAAAAAATTAATAATCTTGATTATTTTCTGGGTATATAGTAATTCTCTTGGTCCCTACTTCTATCCCTATTCCAATTTAACAGTTTTTAGACCCCCAGTATTTTGAAAGAAAGCTTTGTTAAAAGAAACGTTTTCTTGGGATGGAAAAATGATATGCTCTCTGTGGTTGCTTCTTAAGTTGGGACTGGTAGATATTTTGAACTCGAGTTCTGAACTTCAGTGGGCTAGATCAATCTTGTATTTACAATGGAGTATGCCCTAAGATGATGGTTATTTTCACGGAGGAAATTAGATGAATCATAGATATATAAAAATAAGATGTAGAAATTGATTACATATTTTGTTGAAGGAGAAGGATGAGCAAAGGCTGATTCTGAGATTATGAAACAAAATTGACAGGTAAATATATATTGACCTCAAAAAAAGGAAATTTGGAGAAATAGCAGTTTTGGGTAGAAAGATAATCTTTTCCTCCATGGGAATGTTAAGTTTTAAGGATGTTGACTTTAGGACATGTCCATTGAGCAGTTGGTGGTATGGGAGTTGAATTCAGTCTTTATGTTTATAAATGACATTGATGTAGAGTTAGCACTTGATACAACCAAGTAGGAACAATTGAGCTCACCAGAAGAAAAAGAAAGGAGACAATAAGAAAGTACAGGAGAGGAAAGAAAGGGAGCAGAGAATAGAGAAAGTATAGGTGATACCTGCACTAAGGGAAAGATATGGCTGATGATTTAGCAAAGGAAACTAAGAAGGAATAGTCAGAAAGATGTAAAAGGAGGACCAAACTCTCTTGTCTTCACAAGAAAAACAAGAAAAGTGAAATATCACAAGTCAGTAATATCAAAAAGTACAGAGAATGTAAGGTTTATGACTGAAAAAAAAGCCAATTATTTTGCACTGAGGAGTCATTGGTAAGGCTGAAAACAGTAGTTTTATTTAGGTGGTGGGATTGAAAGTCAATTGTTGCCCTAGTTGTATGACCTGGGCAAGTCACTTAACCCCAATTGCCTCAGCAAAAAGCAAAAAAAAAAAAAGTCAATTGTTGAGAAATTAATAGGTTGCAAAGAAGTAAAGGAAACAAATGTGGAGATTCCAGGAATTTTAGAGTGAAACCTAAGGCTGATATAGAACAGTTTGAAGAGATAGGTCATCAGAAAGTTCTTTGACAATGGAGAAAACCTAAGAATATTTTAAGGAACAGGGGAAAGACAGTAGACAAGGAGAAACTGAATTTATTGAACTGAATTTCCTTTATACTGTGTACTTTTTATACCAATTAGTTGTAAAAATTTTAAAAATATCAAGTTTCTAATGATCTAATTCTTCATAGTTCATATAACAGCCTACTTGTTTGTATGGTACTAGCTATAATTATAATTATATAATTAATTATAACATATAATTAATATGCTATATTGAAGCTAATCATCCTAATGATTGCAGAGCAATCCCTTTGCTTCAAGCAATTTTCTTTCTTATACACCTTTCCATAACCTTACAAATCAGAGAAATTTATAAGCTGATTGATTTCCTTCTGTGAAATAATAGTAGCTAACAATTATGTAATACTTTAAGGTTTATGAAGCATTTTGCAAGCATTTTCTCATTTGCAAATATTTTTCTTATTTGATACATTCGTCCAATAGTATCAAACTTAAATAGAAATGGGGGCTACCAACGTGTACATAAAATTCCCTGTAGATTGTCAATTGACAATTTTAAAATGTAATATTATCCAAGTTTTATTGTATTTTGTTTTATTAAATATTTCACAATTCTATTTTAATCTAGTTTAGATTACACTCAAGAGTATAGTGGACCTCATTCAGGATATAAACCATTTGTTTGACAATTATCCTTTTAACAACTCTGTGAGGCAGGTACTATAATTTTCCCTGTTTTACTGAAGAGGAAACAGGCTATTGGAGGTTAGGTGTTTTGCCTAGTAGGATCACATAGTAACATTCTGAGGAAGGAAAGACACTAAATTCTTTCTTATTCCATTATTCAAAGTGTCTATACTGCACACATTAACTCTTCAACCACTTAGATTAGTCTATTCAGTTCAGTAATTCAATCTAATATATGCCAGGTATTATGCAAAGGCAAAGAACACAAATGCAATTAACAGTAGTAACCCCTTAGCTACCAGATAATTTGATCTAAATTGCTGAAGTAGGCGAGTACAAGTAGATGTAGCTTAGATGGAAGAAAGGTGCTAAAAGGATAAGAAGGCATCAGTGCTTCATGGAGAAAACAAATTGGTACAAATAATTAACCACGAAAGCATTAGCTCCTCATTCTAAATACGCATGTTAAACCAGATTGACATATCAGCACAGTTAGTCAATTGTCAGAACTATTTCTAGGATTAAGCATGGCTCAGATCTTAAGAACAAAACTTTAAAATTATTTCAGTGTTGGTTAATGTGATAATTTTTCTTTTTGTAGTAATCACCTAATCTGTAAGTGAAATGTCATAAATTGATAAAGACTGTCACTTATAATATTTGATATTAAAATCTGGGTTGGGAATGTGTGAAATTTCTTTCTTTCTTTTTTTTTTCTCTTTTCTTCACATCAACTAGGAAATGAAAGCCATGCACACACATGGGACATACACACACAGCAGATAGATAAATTTCCATTTGCATAATCTGCTTTTCAAATTTTTTTTCTTTTTATCTTTAGAAAATATCTGGAAAATAGAACCCATATGTCCTTCCTCCATGAAATGGAGAGACAGGATATGTGCTAGCAACAAATGTTAATCTTAGAGTCTTCCCTCTGAGATTAACTACAATTTGTCTTACATATGTGTGTGTTTATATAAATGTATGTATATTATATAAATGTATAAATATGCATATATACACATAGACATACATGTCAGTGTGCTGTATATACACACATATATATGGGAATATATATGTGTATCTATATATCTACATATCCACACACACAAACACATTCAGACACATATCCAGTGTCTCTCCCTTTTAGACTATGTGCTCCTTGAGGACAAGGGTTCCCCCCCCCCACCGGGTATCATTCTTTGCTTCCTCACAGGGATACAGAACAGTGCTTACCACACAGAAGGTGCTTAATACATGCTTGCTGACTTGGCTTGGTTAATCAGTTACCTGTGGAGTTTGAGGAAAAATTTGATATTCACTGCTGAGCTCCATATCAAAATCTTGATGACTTTCTCATAGAGAGAAATTTTTACTGCCTGAGCTATAAAGGAAGTATATTATTAACACTCCCACCACCAGGTTTCTAGTCATTCCGGATTCTGAGTTTCTAATTCCCACATTTCATGCACTTGGCATGCCAGGCAGTGTGTCACATGCTGGGGAGCAGCATTAATTGATCAGCATAGCTTTATAATGAAACAATGATGAGAATATTCAGAAAACTCAGTTATTTATGTGCTTTGCAGATAGTTTCTATTTGTATTTCTGTGGTGTGATTTCATAGGGATATTTAAATTAATATGCCAAAGCTGGGGTTTTTTTGTTTGTTTTTTGTTTGTTTGTTTTTTCCTATTTTAATCAAAAAGACAGCAATTTGGATTTTACCAATAAGACACCTAAGAAAATTTTGGAGTTTCCACTTTGGGAACTATGTGTCAGAAAATACCATATTTATGTGATTACAGTACATTTGGTGATGATTGAAGTCTCATGATAGTATACTTCTGTCACCCAAGTTGGCTTTGGACCATCTCACCTTACAACCTTCTGATTATTGAACAAAAATGTAAATAAATAAAACAAGTTATATGATATAAAAAATTTCCATTAGAGAACACTCTTGCCTCCCCCCCATTCATTTATTTCCTCAATTCCTTTAATTCTATCATAAAAAGTCAATAAATCAATAAGCATCTTTAAACAACTATTATGTATTAGCCATCCCTTCTATGTGGAAATCACCATGAGTGATTTTAAATTACAATAACAATAGGAAGCATCTAGAAAGTGCTTTTAGGTTTGTGGTACACTTTACAAGTATTTTCTTTTATCCTCACAAGTACCCAGAAAGGTGGATACGAATATTATTCTCATTTTAAAGATAAGGAAAGTGAGCTTCAGATAAATTAAGTGACTTATCCAGAAACACTATAAATAACTAAGGCCAGAATTGGAGTTGTCTTCCTGACTTTAGGTCCAAAGTTCTATCCATGCACCACTCAGATATTTCTCAGTGATGTTTCTAGGAAATGAGAGACCACAACATGTTGCCTAAGATATGGCTACTATAAGAAAGAATCCACCTCTTAATTTTCATAGATTTATTACCTTCTACCTAGTAGTATTTCATGTATATTTAAACTCTATATGCCATTTGATGAAGGAGACAAAGATGGTCAATTTATACTGGCTAGTTAAGCAGTTTGCGATAAAATAAGAGCTGATCTAAAACTTTTCTCTATTTCAAAGGATGTGATTATCACTTTTCTAAATGTATTGGGCACTTTTGTACTTCCTGAGATCAATCATGAAATCCCCAAATAATCTAAAGACTATTCTTGTAGTATTTCTAACCCTTTAGAATTCAGCAAGTAATGGGAATTTTTTGAAAAAAAAAATATAGTGTGTCTTCATGAGATTTCCTGCTCAGTTTCTACCCCAAATAGGCTTCAATGCTTATCTGATCTGAACAGAACTGTCAAGTCTTCTGAATTTTACCCATCAGTCACTGGGTGATTCATTCTCTGACATTATGAAGCCAAAAGAAAAAAAAAACCCACAGTCAGTGGGTGCTGTTGAGGGAAAAATATAACTTTTCATTCTCCTTTTACTCACTGTTTACTAGTATTTTTTTTCTAATATCACATTTATAGTCATATGACCCTGGATTGCATCTTTCTTTTTAAGTGGGTTGCCCCATAACCAATCTTCTTACATCAGAAAGTTTGTATTATTCAAATAATTTCTGTTTTATAATTAGTGAGTATGTTTTAGCTTATAAAATGAGAAGGAAACATGACTAAATAACATGCATAGGAGTATAGGACTCAGAGTTAGAAAAGACATAAATTCAAATTCTACCTCTCTGACGCTCACTAGCTATATGACCCAAGGCAAGTCAATTAATTTTTAACTAATCAAAACAAGCAAATATTGATTGAGCTACTCCTATGAAAAGTACTATGACTGGAATCTGTATTAGGGATAAATGGCAAAACAAACAAACAAAAAAATTTGTTCCTGCCTTCAAAGTGCTTATAGTCTATTGGGGGTAGTCTACATGCAAAAAAGATAAATGTAAATATATAAATATGATTCCTTAAGGGAGACAGAGCACTTGCAGTTAAAAGGATGCAGAAAGGTTTCCATTAGAAAGTTTGTTCATTTGCAAGATAAAGATAATAATACTCCCACTGCTTAATTCAAGAATAAGGTACAGTGTCCCAAAAGTCTTAGTACAGTTTCCAGTTTCATTAAAATTTAATTAATATGAACTAAGACTTAGAGAAATTTGGACCTATAATGTCCAAAGGATTGTAAAACTATACATATGCTTTTTTTTCCCCTGAGGCAATTGGGGTTAAGTGACTTGCCCAGGATCACACAGCTAGGACTTGTTAAGTGATTTGAACTCAAATTTGAACTGAGGTCCTCCTGTCTTCAGGACTGGTGCTCTATCCACTGCACCACCCAGCTGCCCCTGTACAGACTCTTTTGAACCAGCAGAGTCACTACTGGATCTGTATTCCAAAGAGGTCATGAAAGAGAGAAAAGGACCCACATCTGCAAAAATGTTTGCAGCAGTTCTTTCTGTAGGGACAAGAAACTAAAAATCGAGTGGATGTCCTTCAATTAGGAAATGGCTGAATAAGTTATGGTATACGAATATAGCACAATATTATTGTTCTATAATAAATGATGATGAGAGTGATTTCAGAAAAGCCTGGAAAATACTCACACGAACTGAGTGAAGTAAGCAGAAATAGGAAAACCTTGTATACAGTAACAACGACATGATGTGATGATCAACTGTATTGGATATGTCTCTTCTCAGCAATGCAGTGACTAAGACAATTCCAGTAGCCTTTGGTTGGAAAATGTCATTCTCATCTAGAGGGAGAATTATGGAGACTGAGTATGAATCAAAGTATAGTATTTTCACCTTTTTTTTTTGTTTGTTTGCTTGCTTTTTCTTTCTTTTTTTCCCTTTTGGACTGATTTTTTTTTTTTGCACAATATGACAAATATGGAAATACATTTAAGAGGATTGCAATATTTAACCTATATCAGATTGCTTGTTGTCTTGAGGATGGAGGAGGTAAGGGGGAGGAAGAACATGGAACACAATGTCTTACAAAAATAAATGTTGAAAACTATCTTTACAGGTATTTTAAAAAATTAAATAAATAAAATACTATTGAGAAAAAAAGAATAAAATACACATTCAGAACTATGAAAAAAGACTTGGGATATTATGTATGTAACATAACAAATTACTGTGAAGAGATTAAAATGCTATGAGGCAACTATTATTATTATTATTTAATTTCTTTTTCAACTTTTCTTGTGGATTTAAGAGAAAATGGTTTCTAATTAATGTTCTCTGGATCATTGCACAGGTGAATAAAATAATTTTTTTATAATTGAAAATGTATTAAGATATGTTAATTTTGTGTAGGCTCATTTGTAGCAGTAGAGGTGGTGTTACAATAGCCAGCAGCAGTAGTATAATAGTATAAAATAGTAGTGTAGAAATAATAACATAAAATTTATTTTCATCTTATCCAATGAAGTTTAGGGAGAAACAGTTCTGGAATTTCACTAGACTGCTACATTCTTTTTAACATTTAATATTCTCTGGACTGATGATCAGGATAAAATAGCATCTTTTTGTAGCTCAATAAAATTATGAGTGTTCTGCAGAGTTGCTGAAAAGCTCCTCAGAAGACTTGTATCTGTCTATTGGCTCATTTCCTTCTTCTGAAAAAAATCCTCACTTGATCCTTCCACCCTTGCTACCCATTATTCTATTTCTCCTCTACCCATTGAAGTTCAATTCCACCAAAAGGTCATCTACCTTAGGTGTTTCCCCTTTCTTTCCTCTCACTTTCTTCTTTGCCTTTTACAGTTTTGTTTACAACCAAAGCATTCAACCAAATATGTTCTCTCCGATGTTATTAATGATCATCTTAGTTGCCAAATCCAGTGTTTGTGGGTTTTTTTTTTTTACTCAAACTTCCTCCTCCTTGAATTCTTCTGCAGCCATTGACACTGTTGATCATTCTCTCTCCTCCTTAATATTCTTTTATTTCTAAGCTTTCAGGACACTATTCTTTCCTGGTTTTCCTTCTTCTTATTTGACCACTTTGTTTCCTTTTCTGGATCCTCTTCTAGATCATACCCTCTCAACTTTGGTGTCCCTCAGGGTTCTATTCTGGGTTCTCTTCTCTTCTTCTTCTATATGATTTGGTGATTTCATCTGCTCCTATGGATTTAATTACTATATTTATAATGAAGATTCTCAAATCCACCTTTCCTGTGCCAGTCTCCTTGCTGACCTCCAATCTCATATCTGTAGCTGCCTTTCAGATATTTTGAACTTCATGTCTAGTGAACACCTTAATCTCAATATGGTCAAAACAGAACTTATTATCTTTGCCCCTGAACCTTCCCCTTCTCCCATACATCTTTCCTCTTACTGTATAGGACAATACTATCTTTCTAGTCTCTCAAGCCCAGGAATCACCCTGGATTCCTCATTATCTTTCATCTCCATATCCAAACCATTGTCAAGGTCAACATTTGCAACATCTCTCTGATATGGGATACTGCCACTCTAGTGCAACTCTTCCTCAACTCATGTCTTCATTACTGCAATGGTGGGTCTGTCCATGCAAACAGCCACTAAAGTGATTTTCCTAAAATCCAAGACTGGCCCTGTCATCCCTTACCCCCCACTCAATAAATTCTAGTGGCTTTTTATTGTCTCCAGAAACAAATACAAAGTGCTCTGTTTGGCATTTGAAACCCTTCATAATATAGTTCCCTCCTATCCAATTTTCTTACATTTTATTCCTCCAAAAGTTTTAGATCTAGTGATTCCATTAACATGACAATCCATCTCTTAGCTCCAGGCATTCATTCTCTCTGGCTGATTCCCATGCCTGAAACAATCTCCCTCCGGCACCCTGACTACTGATCTCCCTGCCTTCCTTTTACTTCCAGCTATAATCCTACCTCCCACAGGGAACCTTCACCAATACCTTTTACTTCCAGTGCATTTCCTCTGTTAATTAACTC
Source organism: Myrmecobius fasciatus (assembly GCA_023553655.1). Taxonomy (NCBI): domain Eukaryota; kingdom Metazoa; phylum Chordata; class Mammalia; order Dasyuromorphia; family Myrmecobiidae; genus Myrmecobius; species Myrmecobius fasciatus. The sequence goes on along the minus strand of JAJPUD010000801.1, from coordinate 112,787 downwards.
TGATTTATACTATACACAATAGCTTGCTTTGTAAATATTTGTTTGTATGTTGTTTTCCCCTCCCCCCTTTAGATCATAAGCTCCTAGAGGGCAGGGACTGCCTCTTGTTTCTTTCTGTATGTATTAAGCATAATAATTCTTTTTTAAAAAATTCAATAGTATTTTATTTTTACATATATATCATTTATTTACATTTAATTGTATATATATATATAAAATTACATGTATTGATAGTTTTCAATATTCATTTTTTGTAAGATTTTGAATTTCAATTTTTTCTTTTTACCTTCCATTTCTTCCTCCTCCCCAAGACAGCAAGTGATCTAATACATGTTATACATACACAATTATTTTAAATATATTTCCATATTAGTCATGTTGTGAAATAAAAATCAGAATAAACCATCAGAAAGAAAATGCAAACAAAAAAAGGTGAAAATAATAAGGCAAAACATTTCTTAATAAATGTTTAACAAATTGAATTGAATTGATATGTACCTTATCCTGTTTCCAAAAGGTTCTTTTTCTATTGCTAGATCTTTGTATTTTGAAAGCTTTTCATTTCATAAAATGAATCATATCATAAAGGATGTGATTATTCAGCATGACAAAATCTATTATTATTTAAATTTATGGATCAATGTTATGTCATGGCAGTTGTGGACAACATTTTGGTCTGTAGTGATGGGCTAATTCTAGTTCAGTGTATTGGTTTAAGTTACTATTATATTTTAAAATCTTTATTAGATTTGGGGATTTGTCAAATGTTAGTCCATGAAAGGTAGTAAACTTCCAATTATAGTCTCCAAGTTATGTTTTTCCAGGTATTTAATACATGCTCAATTTTTGCAGCAGAAAGTGATATGTTACCTAGTTTAGAATATTTTCTTGCTAATTTACATTTATCACTAAGTCTAACCTCTTTAAAAATTACTCTTGGGGGGTGATAATCTGAATAACCATCAAAAACACCTATGATTCCAAAAACAAATATTTTTTCAGTCATTTGTTCAATGCATCTTGTCAATGTTGACTGTGTTCATGCCTATATCATTTAATTCTGCTTTTAATCTTAGTCATTCCATAGGTTCTAAGCCAATTTAGGTTTCATTCAATCACTTAGTGACATGTACTGTTACTACTGCTTGGTGAAGTGATGTTTTGCTTATTGCTAAAGTATTACCTGTAGGTTTATTATCTCTTTGCCATGTGTTCTAAGAATATGATCTATTATCTTCCTTTTCTTGTGAAATGTTAACCTTTCTAGATATGGATTAGGGTGATGAGCCCTATGCTTTGTGGATATAGTAAGGGATTTTGCTAAGGTATTTTCCAAATCCCTTTTGGCCCACTTTATAATTCCAAAGGTATACTATGATTTGTGTGTTCAGTTTTCATTACAGAATGTCAATCTATTAATATATTCAGTCACAACCTCCTGTTAGATATTTTTGCGGTTAATATTTCTTATCGGGAAATGTTTGTATCATTGGAGAAAGATTCCACAAGATAAAAGATTTGTTTTTGTGTTTTTGGTTGGGGTGTTTTTGTGAAGCTGTTTAATAATAACAGCTATCATTTATATAGCACTTTAAGATTTACAAAGCAAGGTGAGCAAAGATGGCAGAGTAGAGTCAGGAACTTGCCCAACCTATCCCCAAAATGACTACAAAATCCTTTAAATAATGACTCTAAATAAATTTTAGAGCATCACAACACCCAAAAAGATGGAGTAGGGCATTTTTTTTTTTTTTTTGCTGAAGGCAACTTAGAAACTCAACAGGAAAGATTTGTGACATTACGGTGGGAGTTCAGGGTCAGAGCACTTCAGAGCAGACCCAGACCCAGACCCAGGCTCAGTGCCAACTGATCTCTTAATCACTGGCAATACTGGTGGCTTCCACACTTTTCAGTCCAGAGACACCAAAGAGAGCAGAAAGGGTCTGTGACCCCAGGATGAGACCCCAAGGTATAATTCCAGAAGCACAGGCCCAGTCCCAGCTCCAGCTCCAGTCTGGACCCCAGCCTCAGCAAGGTGGGCCTTCTGAATCAGCAGCAGTGCTGGAAGCTTCTGGACCTCTCAGCCTGGGGACTCCAGGGACTACCGGGGAAGGTGTGGGGGAGTCTGGTATACAGTCCCAGTGCACCCCCAACCAGGAGAGCCCCAGCCCCAGCCAGCATGCTAGATCTTATAGCTATCCTGGGACAGGGACCCACCTAACAGCTCCAGGGCAGAAAAGAGTACTTGTAGAAGGATCTCTGAAAACAGCTGCACAAAACCCTGGGACAGTTCACCCTTCTTCATCCTGGAACAAAGAGTTAAAAGAGAGTAATAGGCTAGGAAAATGAGCATAAAGCAAAAAAATTTTCTGATCATTGAAAGTTTTTATGGTGACAAGAGGATCAAAACACACACTCAGGAGACGATAACAAAGTCAAAACTCCTACAACCAAACCCTCCAAGAAAAATAAGAATTGGGCTCAGGCCATGGAAGAGCTCAAAAGGACTTTTGAAAATCAAGTAAGAGAAATAAAGGAAAAATTACAGAAAGATTTGAGAGAAGGGCAAAAGGAAATACAAATAATGAGGAAAAGAATGGCTTAAAAAGCAAAATTGGACAATTGGGAAAAGAGATACAAAAACTCACTGAGGAAAATGATTCCTTTAAAAACAGAAATGAGCAAATAGAAGCTAATGACTTTATGAGAAATCAAGATGCCATAAATCAAAACCCAAAAAAAAATGAAAAAATAGAAAGAAATGTGAAATATCTGATTGGAAAAACAACTGACCTGGAAAATAGATTCAGGAGAAAAAATTTTAAAATGATTGATCCATCTGAAAGTCATGATCAAATAAAGAACCTGCACATCATCTTTCAAGAAATTATCAAAGAAAACTGTCTTGATATTCCAGAACCAGAAGGTAAAGTAGAATTTGAAAGAATTCACCAATCACCTCCTAAAAGAGATCCTAAAATAAAAACTCCCAGGAATATTATAGCCAAATTCTGGAACTTCCAGGTCAAGGAAAAAATATTGCAAGCATCCAGAAAAAAAAAACAATTCAAATAGAGTAAAGCCACAGTCGGAATAACACAAGATTTAGTAGCTCCTACCTTAAAGATTCAGCAGGCTTGGAATATGATATTTCAGAGAGCAATGTAGCTAGGATTGTGTTCCAGGAATCACCTACCCAGTAAAACTGAATATAATCCTTCAGAGGAAAAAGTAGTCATTCAGTGAAACAGAAGATTTTCAAGCATTCATGAAAACTGAATGAGAAATCTTATTTTCAAATAGAGGATTCTAAAGAAGCATAAGGAGGTATCAAACAGTGATATCATAAGGGACTAAACATGGTTTATCTCTTTACATTCCTACATGGGAGGATGGTATTTGTAAATTATTAGAACATTCTCATTATTATGACAGCTAGAAGGAGTATATATAGGCAGAGGGCACAGGCCTAAGTTGAATATGAAGGGATAAAATCTTTTTTAAAAATATGATGACATTAAGGAGTAAGAGGAATGTACTGGGAGAAAGGAGAAAAAAATGTAAAAAATAGTTTTAAATGTAACTGAAGGAAAATATTAAATAAAATTTTTAAACATCAACAACAACAAAAGATTTTCCAAACACATGTGATGGTATCAATATATACCAAAAGATTTGGGTACAACTGCTTTTTTTTTAATTTGAAAAAGCCATACATAGCACTATATAGGAAAGATGATAAAATACTTAAGGCTAAACAGAAATATACTAAATTTAAACTATCTGCCTGGAAAAATGAAATGTTTCATATGAATTGTTTTTGAATCATTGTTTCAGTGGCTTATCTTTAAAAAGAAAGGTTTTCTATGTCATCATTAAGCATTTTTAGCCTTCTCACTACAATTGGGTACATTTTATGTTCCCAATTTACATTATAAGAGTAATCTGTGACTGGGGTATCATCATACTTATCCTCATTCAGGCATTTTCCAGAAGAAAATGTCAGAGATAACTGAGCGACTACCACAATGTAAAATTAAGACACACTTTAAAATAAACTGTCTGGTTTGTTTTTGCAATGATAAGATACTTTTTTTTGTCATTTCATCCCACCTACTATCATTAAAATATAGGACACAAGTAGTAAAAGGCAAAGTAAATATGCACATATCTTTACACCATGTAGTGCAGCTATAAATCTCACTCTTTGATAACAGCTGTACTCCAGCAATCATTTGAGTCATGCAGCTGCCACAACAATATCAGATTTTATAGTTAAAAAGCAGTCAAAACTTTAATGTTACAGGGGAGGTCGATATATACTGTGCTATAAATAAACATTATCTAATGAAGAAGCAAAAGATGTTTATTTTTTCTTTGGCAGAGCATTGAATGCCATATATCTCTCTCACTGCAAGCTGCCATAATAGCAGTCATTATACTTGAGCATCTATAACAAAAAACTCTCCACTTACACTAATTAGGTTAGGTTTCACTGAATGACATGAAAGATTGAAAAACCCTGTCTAGCAGGCAAACTTTCATTCTTTACCTCTCTTATAAAGCCCTTTTTTGTTGTTGTTTTAAATGTTCTTTGGCATGTCAGCCTCAAAAAATTTGGATGGATTTGGCGTTTTCTCTTTCCATATGCTTTAAACTTGCGGGTTTGATTGGCAAAGGAGAGAGGAATTTGCAGCATGGTCAAACTCACTTTGGCAAGTGTTTAAGTCTAAAATGAATAGATCTATAGACGTTTCATTCAAAGCCATATGATCTTAATCTAAAGATGGCACTGTGGTACCCCCTTGAATCTCCTCTTCAGTGTTATATGAGATGTGATTTAGTGAATGAATATAAAACCTGTCAATATACAAGTTAACTCTCTGCTTACATCTTGATTAATTTTAATGTCACTCTGAGAGAGAGAAAGAGGAGGTATAGATACTTATGAAAAAAATGTAAGAGAGAATTTCAGATGGATTTTGAAAGGATGAGAGTGAAAAAACTCCTGTCTTACTAATGAAAACTAAAATGTTTAAGACAAAATGAAGAAGAAGAAAAAAAGACTTGGCTAAAGATTATTATATCCAATTGAAGAGTAAAAATACAATCTGCATATTAACCTGACCCCAAAAGTTTTGAAAGGGTGCTTTTAAGGGCTTTACTTTTGTACTGCTTACATCTAATTTGCCTGGCAGGAAATTGCTAAATACTAAACCAGCTTTCTTGGCTTAACAACTACCATCTTGTTTTGTAATATTATAGGTATATTTGAATTGGAGGAACTCACTTAAAGTAATGTGCTTTTTCTATCTCTGCATCTGAAATAGGTACAAATTTAATCTGAGACTCCTACAAGGCCAAAAAGTATCAAATTTACCACTAAACGATGTGTTTGCTCTAAATATCCCCCAAATTAAAGGGGTAAGTATATAAGACAATAGGAGAATCATTTGGTATAAAATATTCTACCAACAAGATTCAATACTGCTCTTCCAAATGGTATTTTCAAATAGAGGTATCCACCTCACCATTTGCACTGTTATAATTACCTCTAGAAAGGAGAATCAGCTTTTCTTATCCTATCCAATCCTGGACCTATTTGGTTACAAACATATGAAGGGTCTATCTATATCTATATTGAAGCAGCTAAAGGGGCACAATGGATAGAACACCAGCAAGTAGTCAAGAAGACTGAATTTCTGACATCAGACACTCACTACCTATGTGATTATGGACAAGCCAATTAAATGCTGTCTGCCTCAGTTTCCTTAATTGTTAAATAGAGATAACGGTTGCACCTTCCTCCCAGGATTGTTAGGATAATCAGATGAGATAATATTTGTAAAGCACTTAGGAGTTTTGGGCACAAAGTAAACTCAATATAAATGCTTTTTTCCTTCCCCTCTTATGTGATTTGATTAAATGTTCTTAACATCATTCATCACTCCAAACTGAGTTTATTCCTACCATATGTCAGATGCTAATGCCTTTTTGTCGAATTATATTTTTGTAGATTACTTTTTTCCTTTTTGTTCATTTTTAACACATTGTTTTATGAATCATGTGGGAGAAAAAAATCAGAGCCAAACATAAAAACCCTGGGAGAGATTAAAAAAAAAAAACAGGAAAAAAAGTGATCATAGCATGTGTTGATTTACATTCAGTCTTCTTTGTCTTTTTCTGGATGTAGATGGCATTTTCTATCCAAAGTCTATCGGGATTGTTTTAGATCACTGAACAACTGAGAAGAAACAAGTCTTTTATAATTGACCATCGCACATTTTTGCTGTTATTGTGTACAATGTATTCCTGGTTCTGCTTATTTTGCTCAGCATCAGTTCATGTAAATTTTTCCAGGCATTTCTAAAATCAATTTGTTCATTGTTTTTTTATAGAATAATAATATTCCATTACCTTCATATACAAAATTTGTTCAGCCATTCCCCAATTGATGGGTATCTACTCATTTTCCAATTCCTTGCTATCACAAAAAAGATGCTACAAATATTTTTTCACATGTGGATCCTTTCCCTTCCTTTATGATTTCCTTCGGATATAGATCCTATTGGGTCAAAAGTTATGCACAGTTTGATAGCCCTTTGGGCATAGTGCCAGATTGTTCTCCAGAATGGTTGAATCATTTCACAACTCCACCAACAATGCAATATTGTCCCACTTTTCCCACATCCCCCCCAACATTTATCATTACCTTTTCCCTTCATCTTAGACAGTCTCAAATATGTGAGGTGGTGTCTCAGAGTTGATTTAATTTTCATTTCTCTAATCAATAGTAATTTAGAGCATTTTTTCATAACTATAGATGACTTTAATTTTGCCATCTGAAAATTGTCTGTTCATATCCTTTGACCCTTTATCAATTAGGGAATGATTTGTATTCTTATAAATTTGACACAGTTCTTTATATATTTTAGAAATGAGACTTTTATCAGACACACTGGCTGTAAAGATTTTTTCCCAGTTTTGTACTTCCTTTTCCATCTTGTTTCTGTTGGTTTTGTTTGTACAAAACTTTTTTAATTCAATGTAATCAAAGTTGTCCATTTTACCTTGCATAATGTTCTCTAGTTCTTCTTTGATCATAAATTCCTCCCTTCTCCAAAGATGATAGGTAAATTACCCCTTGTTCTCCTAATTTGTTTATGGGATCATCCTTTATGCCCAAATCATGTATTCATTTTGACCTTATTTTGATATGGGGTGTGAGGTGTAGGTTTATGCTGAGTTTCTGACATATTATTTTCTAGTTTTCCCACAATTTTTATCAAGTTGTGAGTTGTTATTCCAGACACAGCATTGTTTGTCTCCACTTACAAGTTGTTAGTGCACAGGGACTTGCTCCACAACCTTTTATTATGAAATACAGACTACAATACCATAAGTTATGGGATAATGATAACAGTATTTATCCTCAGTAGATATTGCCAGAATTAATGTGCTATGGACCAGATTTAACATGTTACTAAGGAAATTGGCATTTTTAAAAGATGTTGAAATTCTTTCTAGCCAAAAGTTACCATCTATTATCTTATAATATTACTTTTGGAAAAGACTTTAATAACTGGAAAGATTTAATGCAACATTCAAAGTTGCCTTTCTTTGTATTGAAAAGTAGAATGGGATATCAAAAATATCTTGGAGTTGAGGTGAGTGAATTATAGAATCTAAGACTGGGAAAGTAGCCTCAGAAGTCAACTAATTTAACTGCATTCTGAAGAGTAATACCCCCTTCTCTAACTCTAAAATATAATCTACCTTCTATATAAAAAGTTCTGATAATAAAGACTTGCTATCCGCAAATGCTGTCCCATCTACATTAGGAATATTGTAATTGTATAGGTTTTTCATAAGTCAAACTCAAACTGCATCCTACAACTTCTTTTCTCCTCATTCTGACCTCTATAACTGAGAAAAACAAACCTAACTCTATCATCACATATCAACATTTCAAAAACAGTAATCATGTCCTTAGTAAGTATTCTCTTGTTTGGGTTGAACATCCCCAGTTCCTTTAATTCTCATCTGGCATGGTTTCCTGACTTGGAAACCTCTTCAGCCTCATCTAGATGATCTCAATTTTGTCAAAGCTTTTCTTACCCAGAATTGAACACAATATTCCAAATATAGATTATCAAAGAATCCTCTCTCATTCTGCATAGTATGCTTACATTACTGCATCCCAAGATCTTTTAGCTTTGGTTAATTCCTGATGCAGTTGTAATCCACAAAAAAATACAGGTGTTATTGTTTATTTGTTTTTCATGAACAGTAAATCTAGCCATTCTATTATAGTTTTTGCAATCCTGTATTTATAGAATTGATTTGTAGGAAGCACATATAAAACTTTGCATTTAAAGTTAGCCCAAAAATCATCTTTACATTTAATGGTTCTAATAAAGGCCTCATTTCTAAAATATATAGAGAATTGTCTCATATATATAAGAATTCAAGCCACCCTTCAATAGATAAGTGGTCAAGGGATATGAACAGACCATTTTCAGATGATGAAATTAAAACCATCTCTAGTCATATGAAAAGTTGCTCCAAATCACTATTGATCAGAGAAATGCAAATTAAGACAACTCTGAGGTACCACTACATACCTGTCAGATTGGCTAAAATGACAGGAAAAGATAACGATGAATGTTGGAGGGGATGTGGGTAGGCTGGGACACTAATACATTCTTGGTGGAACTGTGAACGGATCCAACCATTCTGGAGAGCAATTTGGAGCTATGCTCAAAAAGTTATCAAACTGTGCATACCCTTTGGCCCAGCAGTGTTTCTATTGGGCCTATATCCCAAAGAGATCTTAGAGGAGGGAAAGGGACTCACCTGTGCAAGAATGTTTGTGGCAGCCCTTTTTGTAGTGGCTAGAAACTGGAAATTGAAAAGATGCCCATCAATTGGAGAATGGCTGAATAAATTATGGTATATGAATGTTATGGAATATTATTGCTCTGTAAGAAACGACCAGCAGGATGATTTCAGAGAGGCCTGGAGAGACTTGCATGAACTAATGCTGGGTGAAACGAGCAAAACCAGGAGATAATTATACACAGCAACAACAGTATTACATGATGATCAATTCTGATGGACATGGCTCTCTGCAACAAAGAATTGTCTCAAACCAGTTCCAATTGTTCACTGAAGAAAACCATATACACCCAGAGAGAGGGATATGAAATATGGACCACAACATAACATTTTCATGCTCTCTAATGATGTTTGCTTGCATTGTGTTTCCTTTCTCTGATTTTCTTTTTTTTTTTCTTGTAGATAGAATTTTTCTTGCACAACTTGTCAAGTATTTCAACATTATTAACATGTAGTGGACTTCCTGCCATCTAGGGGAGGGGAGGAGACTGGGGGTAAAATTTGTAATGGAAAACTTTGTAAAGATCAATGCTGGGGAACTACCCATACATATGTTACACAAATAAAAAGCTTTAATAAAAAATAAAAAATAATAAAGTTAGCCCGAAATTCCAGTCCTATGACTACTATTTTTGTATTAAAGCCCTGTGTCCAATAGATCTTCTATTCCTCCTAAATTATTAGTATACGTAAATTTGATAAATGCATCATTGAACAATTGTTCAAACTGACCTAGACAGTGAAAGATCAGTCCTTGGTGAACTTCACTAAAGAGATAGCTAGGCAGGAGATAGAACAACAGACTTGGATTCAAAAAGATCCAAATTCAAATCTGCTTGCAGACACTCACTATGTGATTGACCCTAGAATATCATTGCACTTCTGTTTGCCTCCATTTCTTTGTCTGTAAACTAAAATAGTATCTATCTCCTATAATTGTTGTGAAGGTCAAATGAAATAATATTTTAAAAGCAGTTAGCACTTGCCAGGCACTGTGTAGGCACACATAGTAGGTACTATATAGATGCTTATTTCTTTCCCTTCTCCCCCATCCTCATCAAAAATTTCCCTCATGTTACATTTTAATATGTTAAAAACTGATCTTTGGTCATTCAACCATTTTTATGCATCTAACCTACATCATCCATCTCACAGTTTTCCATCTTTTTCACTAAAATAGCTTGTTAAACTTTGACACAATAAACTTATATTAAACCAAATAGGATAAATGCCCTATGGTATTGGCTATCCATGACTAATGGGCAAGACTCTTGAGTCTGAGAAGAGAAAAAATAAGGAAATCCAGTTCTTTTTATTGAAAAGAAATAGTGAAATCCTAAGAAATATCTCAGAGGGAATCTCCAAATTTTAGATTTCTGAAATGAAGAAGCAAGATACCTAATTTCAAAGAGTCTAGTCATTTAACAAAAATAAAAGTTACAGCAATTTCTTACATACATAATGATGATATTTCATTACATTCATATAACATAAATTGTTTAGACATTCCCTAAATTATGAGCATTCTCTTAGTTCCCAGTTCTTTCCCACTGGGGTATTATATATGTATATTTATATATATGCACACACACATACATGCATACATACATACATACATACAATTATATAGATATATATACCATGTAGTGGTATCACTGGGTCAAAATGTATAAGCGAGTTAGTGATTTCTGGGACATAGATACAAATTTCTCTTCAGAAGGCTGTAGTGATTAGTAGTACCTTAAGGTGCCTGTTTTAGTACAGTCTCTCCAATATTTGCCATTTTCCTTTTAAAGTGAAATTTTTTTTTTAAAAAATAGAAAAGTTGAGTTAAGAGAGTAGGGGGCACAAGCAGCCAGGTTACTAGCTTTTAAGAATATGGGGTCAAAACTTTAGGATCATCTATCTTCAGCTTTCCCTTTTCTCTCAACCCCCCTATCACCAATCATTTGTCAAGTCATAACCTACAAAACTTCTCTCACATTTATCCTCCACTTCCCTCACCATCTCCAGTCACTTAGCCACTACTGTGATGTCATGTAAAACATTTTTTTGTATAACTGTCAAGTTTTCTTCTTTTTATAAACATATATTTATAGTAAGATTTGATACTTAGCATCTCTTGCCTAGATTATTGCATTAGTTTCTTAAATGACCTCATTGTTTCCAGTTTCTTCTCCCTTGATTCATATACTGAGTCCCAATTTCTGCCATGAATTTGCTTGGGCAAATAAATCACTTATCTTTTGTAAATTTTCATTTATTCAAATGTTTAAAATGTAGTAACAACTTCACAGGGAAATGAGCATCAAAGAAGGAAAAGTATGAAAAATGATTTGGACACTGTAAGTTGCTATATAAATTATTGTGCATATATATTATTGTCACTATTATTATTTCCAAGGAGTGTTTTTTTTTTACATGCTGCAATAACCTGGCTCAAAGTAAGGAAATTATATGATGCTTTTTGGAATTATGATGGACTACACAGCATCGTTTGTTCCCTTTTTCAAAGTCTTATGATTCTGAATCAATACCCAAATAAAAAGAAAAAGAAATCACTCTTATTCTGTTGGTTTTCTGTAGTCATGACCTTAAAAGGAATATAATCTTCTATAACCTTGATATGCTAATATGACAATAGAGAGGAAGAGGAGGCCATGAGCTTGCTATAGTGGGGCAGTGGAGAGGTAAAGGTAGGAATGGAGGATAAGGGTTCTTTGAACCAAAAACCAATTCCCTGGTAAATCATTCCCATAATTAAAATAGCATTATGTCTACTGTCAGAGAGATTTGGTATGACTAGTCTTTCTATCCACATCTTATTTTTATGAGAAACACCATGACACAATAGCAAATAAATCCAACAACTGTTGCCAGATGATGACAAATCTCTGATACCTTTTGTCACATTGACATCTTATGTCGTTTGATCTGTGTTTACAAGCAAATAGTTACTCCTGATATTAAATGCTGGCATTTAGAGAAACACAGAAATTACTCACTTCCCTGGAATTCTGCATGACAAATTAGTGCTAGGCTTCAACTCTAATAAATGTAGCTGTAGCTGAGCTTTCATAAACATTCTTGAGATGTTCTTCTGGAGTAGCTTTATTTTGGCACCCCACTTTTCCTGCTTAAACAAATGAAAAGGCTGGCTGATATTGTCAAAATATAGCACTTCTTGTGAACCAAGAGTCATTTATTAAAATAATGTATTGATGCCGTGTCATAAAACACAAAATCGTATTTCTGCAGGAAAAACCTATTACCCTAAGCCAAGATTATTTTATTTTAAAAGACAAATTATTATAGTTGTGGATGCTGAAAGTAATATTCCATGCCTCAGCCCTTGGCCTTTCAGAGACCGACAGGGTAGCATTTAATGAACCGTGATATGTTATGTAAAATAGATATTTGTACAATTATCAAGTTTTCTTGTCTTTATAGAAATGTTGCTTTTTTAAGTAAGAAGATACTGAGTATCTTATGACTCAAAATAGTTATCTTAAGAAAAACACCAAGATGATTTTCAGTAGGGGCAGAGATGCTTTAAATCTAGCACACAGCCAACTGGAAAAAAAAAAAAATCATGAACTACTCATGCAGGGTCGGGGACTCTCCAGCGTTGCCTGTTTTCCTGACACAGTCTTAATCTTGTCTTTTGTCATAGCCCTGCAGTTTTTGCTCTAAAGGTTTCTGCACTAAAAAGTGGGAAGGTGAAGCCATAGTTCAATTCAATTTATTTTTATATTGCCTCTCATACAAAATCTCTCAAAACGCTTTACAGTGAGAGATAAAATAATCATATAACACTCCCCAGTATTTGGAACAGCAACTATCATACAGACAGAAAGCAAGAGGGAAAACTAGGTACTAGAATGGGCCAAAGTCCCTAGAGTCATCTCCCCACAATACCATACCATTTATAAGTCATATAAAGAGCCTTCCACAGTGTCCATATACTAGGTCTTATGTCCTCTTCTTTCAATTCTCAGAGAAAAGTAATGGTCTTTCTTTTAGGATGCAAAAATCAACAGCATGGACGCTGAAAAATCTGCTTTTATCTCAGTTTGTAGCCCTTTTCATTTAATGTGTAATTTGTGTCCTTTTTTATTTTCATTAAAAAAAACTATATTAGATTTATAATTTCCTGCAAAGCTGTTATTCTGTATTCTCCCATTTAGTGTCACTGATTTGGTCCTTAGAGAGCTAAAATTTAAAAAAAATAAATAAAAGGTAAGAATACTGGTGTGGTATCTAGGCCATCTGGTACTTCTTTTGGACAACATTAGCTTGGAAAGTAGAAATCCAGAACACAGCTTGAGTCAATGTCACTAAGGAACAGAAAGAAGGAATAAATAGAAGGGGTGAGAGCAACTCTGAGAGACAATTATTTGCTAGATAAGGCAGCACAAATAAAATAATACTTCCAATTGGAAAAGCAAAAACCAAAACAAAAAAAACCAAACCAAACCAAAACAAAAACAAAAACTGAAGTCTTGGTCGGATATTGAAGAACTTAATCTTGGCAAAAGAAATTAAGTCAAATCAATACATCAAGTTTGCATAGCACTTTTAATTTACAGAAGGGTAGGTCTGGTCAGGCCATAAGGAAATAAATGATGTTACTGTTCAGTGAGAACGATACAGTTCTGCTCCTCAGGAAGAAAATGCAATCAGCAGTCGAAGGCAAACGTTTGCAAAGCTGTTCTCTTTGCAGAGTAAACAGCAGTTTGAAATCACCAAGCCCCAGAAATCATAATTTGTGGGGAAGGGGAAGCTCCCTTGATTTTATAAAAAATCTCACTGAAGTGTTCATATCTGCAAGCAAAATTTTATTGCATACACATGGGCATGCATATATGCACATATGTATGTATATTTATATGTACACATATATGTGTGTTTGTGTGTTTTGAGGGAAATGGTATATGGTATAGCATATCAATAAATAATCTAAATATTAGCTGTACAGGGAAAAATGTTTTCATCAGCCTATGCTTCTATCTTTATGCCTATGGTTCTCAACACAACCCACATCTTTATAATACATAGCAACAAAGCAGAATATATTGTAACTCATATTTTGACCTTTGAATATTTCTGTCACTGATTGTCAGACTTGAGAACTACTCTCTATCCCAAGGTGATGGATTATTTAATTAACCATTGACCTTTCCATAACATTTGTTGACAATGACTATACTCCCATGAAAGCTAGCTAGGGTTGGATATCGGTTGGCTCTGTGCTGTTTGTCAGTATGAGTTTACCATTTTTTGTAACTTTGATCAAACAACCAAAATTACATTCTGCCTATTTACTTGCCAATTGCTTCCTAACTGACATTTACGTTTCCCATTGACCATCAGTCATATGGTGTAGATTTAGGATAGTCCATTTGAGCAAACCTCATTTAAACCAAGACAGGTTTTTCAAGGTATAAATAAAGTTAAGCTGGTGGGAAAGAACACAGTTGGGGGGGGGGGAAATAAAAAATAAAGCCTTGGAGAAAAGTCACCAGTCATTCTTCACATAAATATCTTTCTTATTTGAATCAAATACACACACACACACACACACACACACACACACACACACACACACACCCAGGCACACAGACTCAGGCTCCTGAGAGCCTCAACCATTTAAGAAGTCATAGGTGTACAGTAAGCAGAAGAGGGAACATTATAACATGGGTCAAGGAAGCTAAACCTTTGGATCTGCCAGTGTAAAATGGTGTGGAGGCACATGAGATGCTACCAGTCTAAGAGTCAGCTGCTACTGATTAGACTTAGAGAAACAATCACAGTCATTGTTTATAAAGCAGTGATCCAGTTTATCACCACTGGTGATATTTTTGAGACTTGCCACTGTTATGATGCCAAAGCATTGTTCTGGTCCTGCTGAGGAATAGTAACTTAGCACAGAGTCTGAGACTTGGTTTTGCAATAGTAGAATTGGTACCTGCTTCCCTGGCTAATCCCTTGTGTGATATATGTATAGCTCCCTGTATGTTCTGTTCATATTATTAGAACCGCAAAAAAGCCCATATGTATCCTTGGGAAAAGTGGGAGTCTTTGGGGATTTTGTTCTTATTTGCTCATCTCATGATTCATAGATCTAAGACAATTGAAAACACACTGGGAATTGCCTCTGATATCAAGACTGATTCTAGGCTGGATTTGGTAGTGAGGAAAGCAATTCCTTTCTTTACAGCTAGGAAAAAGTAGTGGCAAAACATGCAAGCCTAACAGGCTGAGATGGGGCTAGTATTGCCTACTTAGTTTTAAAGTTTCCTGTGCTTTCTTCCTCCTTTCAATGGAAAAAGTGGGACTATGGGTATGGAATGCTGGATGCTGTCAAATTTGTATCAGGTTTTACTTAACCAGTTTGTTTGATTTTTCTCTTTGTTACAAGGGAAGGTTTACTGATGGGTAGTAGAATGGTTATTTCTAGATATAACTATGATGGAAAAAACAAAACAAGAAAGTATACATAAAACTTCTCTAAAATTAAGTTTTAGGGTTTAAAAAACTACTGTGTTAACCTGCAGCAACTGAACACAGCAAACTGTTGATCTGTTCCCAATTTGATTTACTTTTTCTTGTTTCTCCTGATGTTGCTGGTTTACTTATTGTTGTATTCTGGGCCCAATTTCTGCTTTTGAATTTACAAGCATTGATTAAATACTTCCTAATGTTTCAGGCACTGTGCAAGGCACTGGGACTAGAAGGACCAAGAATGAAACAATCCTTATTCACAATGCATTTGCATTATAATGAGGGTAGCAACAAGTATGCATGAAAATATATGCAGCAAAATAATAGTTAATAAATATAAATTGTATATATTTATATGAATTTGAATGCATATATATACATATATGCATACATATATGCACATATATGAAAAAGAGTATGTCTGCCAATTCCTGTGTATTAAAACTAATCTGCAATTCATGACCTTCATCACTATTGATTTGGTAACCTCCCTCTACTCTTCAATTTTAGGCACACATTAGTACACTGACAATCACTTGCTACCTTTACCACTAGATTCCATCACTATTTATCCAGTGTTTGTCTATTACCTGACTCTTCTGTTAACCCTAACCTGTTGGGACAGGATGCCTATATAATGACAGAAATCACATAAAATAACCCATTTCACTGGGCTATCACATGTTCACAAAGTTAACTGATTAATAGCTTTTTAATACATAATGTATTCCATAAAAGCAAAGCAGATAGTTAAGAAAGTTAGTTATCATTATCTAAAGTGGCTAAATCACATAATCTTTTAGAAATGCAAGGGATGCTAAAATTCATCTAGTTTATAATATCATGCTATGCATGAATACCTTCCACAATATCCTGGTAAAGCATATATTTAGTCTCTATTCAAATATCTCCATTAATAGGAAACTCACTACCTCATAAATCAATTTCATTTTATTCATTTATTAATACATTCATTTGTTTAAAAATATTAAACATCTAGATGCAAAGCACTATGATAACTAAAGACTTGGAATAAAATAGATAACACATGACACAATCTCTAACCTCAAGAAGTCTATATTCCATTATGCATTTAATATGAATGGATATACATACCTTTGCATATCATTAAAAAATCTTTAAAAGTTCTAGAAAAATCTAAGAAAGTAGGGAACATTTTCAGCTGATGGGATCAAGGAAGGCTACACCAAGGGGATGGTATCAGAACTGAGCTTTGAAGGAGGGAAAGGAATTTTATGAAAGAAATGAAATTAAAATCGGTAAAAGGTATGGGGTCCATTCTCAGAGATGGAAGACAGACTGCTGAATTCTAGACACAAATGTAGTCAGTCTGGACCAGAATGGAGAGTTCGTGGAATAAGGCCAAATTTTGTGGGAAAGGTAGGTCACAGACAGATTGTAGAGGGCCTTAAATGCCAAGCTAAGCATATTGTAAAATGTTCTGAAGACAATAAGAAGACTGTCAAGTTTTTTGAACAGGGGAATGATGTGGTCAGACCTGTCCTTTAGATCTAACTCACATCCCACATGGAGATTGTTTTGACTTGACAGCTGTCTGAAGACTGATTATATTTAGAAGTTCTGACTTATATTGAACAAAAATGTTTTTCTCTGTCATTTCTACCCATGGTCCTTAGGATCAAAAGAGCTATACTTAGGAGAGACATTGAAGATTATTCAAATTTCTCTTTATACTTGGAAGAGACATTGAAGATAATCCAAACCTCTCAAGTTAGACATGAAATAATTAAGGCTAAACAGTTAAGCAGCTAGATGATTTATATGCAATCACACAGGTAGCATGTGGCAACTATGTAGTCAAATTTGGGTTCCCTTACTTCAGATCCATTACTCTTGTAATTAACTGCACCAGTCTATTCAATTTCTTTGCTAATAGTCTTGATACCCAATTGGTAGGGTTCTCTTACAATCATATGATCATACATTTAGTGCAGAAAGTGAATTTAGAAAGTCATCAAAACCAAACACCTCCTTTTACAGATTAAGAAACTAAGTCACAAAGGTGACACAGCTAGGAAGTGGCTGAGCTGTGATTTGAACATAGGTCATCTGGCTCTGAAACTGAACCAAACTGCCTCTCATCTGTACCCGCCACATCTTTAATGCACCCATCTTCTGTGTAACATATAAAGCCGTTTTATTTTTGCCTTAGCATCTTCAGGGCTTATGGAAAGACCTTAATAATATTTGTTTACTTAAACTGATGGAACTCTGATATCCCTCCTCCATTCCTTAATGCCCCACCCATCCTCTCTTCTACTGTTTAAACATAAGTGATGCCTTAACTTCTTTCTTATATGGCAAGTCTTTTAGTCTCCTCCATTCTGGAAACCCTTTTCTTTGGATGTATTTTAGTTGGTCCAAAGTCCTCTTATTTCCCTAGAGGTAAGCCTAAATTGAGCCTCCTTATAGGATTTTGGCTTTATCTTTATCAGGCTCCATTTTGTTATAGTGCACCCATTGTTTTTGGATCTTGATTCTGACTATCTCTTCATTTATAAAAGAGATAAGTATGCCATTTTTATCATTAATTTAAGTCACTGATGAAAATGTTAATCAGAAGACATATGAGTACTGAGTTTTGTAATATGTCAATAAAGACCTCATCCAGCTCAATACCAACCCATTAATCAACCTTCTTTGGACATAGTCATTTATCCAGGAATATAGTTATTCCTTCCACATTGCAAGGGTTAGGGAACAGTGGCATCCCTGAGAGCTGGAAAATCCATATAAAAACTTTTGACTCTGCCTTCATACCAGAGAAGTCTGATTTTTTTTTTCTTTTTCTTTTATGGGATGTTTATAAGATCTTATTGTAAAATTTGTAGTAAGTATTTGGTCATAGGACCTATGTCATCTGCCATCCTTCAAGTGTCACCTGCAGCTTCTGCAAAGCTCCCCAAAAATTCTCACTTAATTTATTGTACCAACCCACAATATGTTGAAACCAAGATAGGGAAAGTTGAACTGTGGAAGGAATAACTGTAAATGTATTCTAATGTCGTTGAGCCCACATTTCTATGTCTTTCCCACAACTTACTTCATGAAAGATGGATTTTGTCAAATGTAATACTGAAAGCCAGATATTTTTAAAATGCCTTTAAAGTCCTTCAAAGTCTCACCCTTGCCCTCTTACACTCTGCAATGCAGCCAAATTGGCCTTCTCTCTCTATTCCTGACAACACAGCACTCATTTCCCAACTATGTGCCTTTGCCCTAGTCATCAAAGATGACTTAAATGTGTTCACTTCTAACTTCTACTTATTATAATCCCTCTTTTCCTTCAGGATGCAATTCCAGCACCAGCATCTACAAGCTGTGTTTTCTTATTCTTCCTATCTGATTGTATCTTCATTTTAAACTATCTGGTATTTAAATGCTTTATATTTATTCATTCTTTTTACCCTGTAAATACTTATATAGGACAATACTGTTACCTCCATTAAAATGTGGGGTCCTTGAGAGCAGGGATTATTTCAATATTTCTGTCTCAATCCCAGTAGCTAACATAGTAGAAGGCTCTTAAATGTTTATTGTTTGATTGATTGATTGATTGATTCCTTCAAGATCTGTGATTTGGGCAATGTGGGGGACTCCTAGTGTGAGTACTCCCTCCATCAAGGGATACTACAATTATAAATTAATAGAGAAGTCCTAAAAGAATTGATTAAAGGTAGACATAGGCTAAGTGACTTTCCTAGGTTTAAACAATAGATAAAGATGAAAGGCCAGTCTAACAGGACAGTGATTTCTTGCTGCAGTTTCTCATACATTGTCACAGATTCCTCACTAAGTACAATCCCCCACAGCATCCCTAGTGAACTTTTCCTCCTCACAAAACCTGTCTAACCCCAACTTCTCTAGTCTAGAACTTATAAAAAAAGTCAAGCCATGTAAAGTCCTGTTTTCTCAAATTTAGTGGATGCCTCAGATTAGGTTACTATTCTCTGATGACTGACTGAGCAGATGGAAATATTCAGGGATGCTAGTATATCATTGCAACATGTTTTCTGTGTTTCCATAAAGTAAATTTACTCCTTCATTTAACATTAAATACTTTGCAAGTGCCTCATTACAACCCAATATCTAACCTGAACTAAGAGAAAGCTAGCTTTAGAGCTGTATCTACAACCACAAAATTGAACCCTGGTCTTTCTAATTTTACTTTGTATTTTACATCATACTGCCTCTCTTAGAGGATAGCAAGGTGGCAAAGTGGATAGATCACTTGGTCTGAAGACAAGAAGACCTGAGTTCAAAACTCTTACTAGCTGTGTGACTCTGGGTAAATCCCTTAACCCTATTTTTCTCAAATTCCCCATCTGTAAAATGAGCTGGAGAAGGAAATGACAAATCATTCCAGTATCTTTGCCAAGAAAACCCCAAATAGAGCCATGAAGACTTGGACACATATAAAATGACTAAACAATAACAGAGCCTCTATTACTGTCTAGAATGCCTGTCAAGAAAAAGGAATTATTAGTCAGTCATGTCCCTTCTTAATAAGAGAATAAACAAAATTTTCCAAAGGACTTACTTTACTCACGTGAAGTACCTCAAATTCATAAATAGCCTGGATGGCCCAATGTGAACAAAGACAAACCCAATAGCCTTCTGGTTGGTCTCCCTGAATCAAGTCACTGTTCTCTCCCATCCTATCCACCCCCTCCCAATTCTACTCCATCTTCCATTCAACTGTCAAAATGATCTTTCTCTATCATAGCTCTGACTTTGTAATACTTCTCTTTCTCCCCAACCCTACCCTGCTGAAGAAATTCCAATGGCTATCTTTTACCTCCAGCATCAAATGATTTGGCTTTTTAGACCTTTCATAATCTTCCCATTTTTCCAGTTTTCTTACACTTTACTTCTTTCCACATACACTACATAATCACACGAACTACCTTGATGTTCCTCTCACATAAAAATCCACCTCTCAAATTTGTGAATGTTTGTCCCTCATACCTAGAATTATTTTCCTTTTTTATGCTTGTATTCAGGATTCTTTGGGTCTTTAAGTCCTAAACAAAATTCCACCATTATAAGAAGCCTCTCCCAATGTCTTTAATGTTACTTTTTTCGATCTTTGCTTATCTTCAGTTTATCCTGGATATATCTTATTTGCACATAGTGATTTGCATATTTTCTTTCCCATTAGGTTATGGGTTCCTTAAGAGCAGAGACCTACTATAGCTCCCCATTGCCTACCAAAAATTAACTGTAGTCCTGGCATTCAAGATATTGCACGATCTGGTTCCAATCTACTTTTATAACTTTATTTCATTGTACTCACCTACTCTATTTTTCATTGAACAAGCTTATTTTCTTTTCTCTATTTTAATTCTTATTTATTACCAGCTCTCCATCTCTGCTCATACTACTTCATTAATGGAAAGAAACCCCTTTAATCTCTCTATGTTCAAGTCCTTTCTCTCCTTCAAGGTACAATTTAGGTGCCATCAACTCCAGAAAGTTTTTCTTAACCCTGCCCATTCTCCAACCCTCTTCTCCCCTATATAAAGTGGTCTGCTTTTCTGTCAATTACTCATAATACTTTACTGAGAACTCTTTTTTGCCCTCCTCATCCTTTGCTGTAGAATATTGCTATTTATATATCCATCACCCCACTCTATGAGATTGTTAGCTCCTTGAGAGTAAGAGATGAATTGTTTTTCATCTCTGTATAGTCAGAGATGATCAGAGAAAAATGCTAAAAATGTTCCAGTTTCCAAATATTTATTGTCTTACTGCCAATTTTATCTATTAATACTCTGGGGATCATGTTACTCATTTGGGATTCATGTCAAGATTTATGTAGACTTATTTTTACTTCCATTGATTTTTGTTATTTCCTAAGGAAATGGCACTTATCTTCCATTTGTCCCTTTTGTAATGGTTTAACAAATGAATTTCCAATATAAATTGGCTTTCTCTTTGGCAAAGATGTTGAATGTTTCATGGCAAATGTTCTTTCTGAGCTCTTTGGCCCGCCTTGTTGTGATGACTTTTTGACATCATATAGGCTTTTGCAGTAAATGCTAATTTGATTCAAGCCAACATAATTTTTGTTTATTTTTGTTTTTATAATAAAGGTTAGTATCTCTGCCTTTTTCCATTTCTTATTTTTTGCTCTCAAATGTTTGAATGTCAAATTGAAGCTACCTCAGTTTTTCTAGTAGCTCCTCATCTACAAGTTTGATACTGATTTTGATATTTTCCCCCTAAGGCAATTGGGGTTAAATGACTTGCTCAGGGTCACATGGCCAGCAAGTGTTAAGTTTCTGAGATCAGATTTGAACTCAGGTCTTCCTGATTTCAGGGCTGGTGCTCTATCCACTGTGCCACCAGCTGCCCCTTTGATTTTGATCTTTGCCATAATTAGTTTATGATATAACCACAAAGAGACAACTGATTCAGACATTAATCCCAGATCATTAACTAGTTGTTTTCACTCTGTTGAGAAACATTTAATTTTATTTTTCCTGTGATATTTTTCACTGATCACTATTTCCAGAATATTTTGTTTTCTTCTGAGAGAATATATAAAAGAGATAAAGCTTTAAGGCCTTAGAATTATCTACAAGCCTGTGACCTACTTTTTTCCCAAATCTGAACTGTATTTTTCTTTACACTATCTAACTTTTCTCTTTCCTATTTTTACAATGGCATCATCAAAAATAAAATGGTATTCTGATCCAGTATGGAGAATCTAAAGTTCTTCTAGTCAAATCAACAAGCATTTATTAAATGTTTATTGTGTGTCAGATTCACATAAGTACTGGACATGCTGTGTCCCAAAGAGATAATAAGAAAGGGAAAAAGGATCCGTATGTACAAAAATATTTGTAGCAGCTTTGTGTAGTTGCAAGAAACTGGAAATTGAGTGGATGCCCATCAGTTGGAAAATGGCTAAGAAATTATGATATATAAAGGTAATGGAATATTATTGTTCTTTTAAAAATTATAAGCAAGTTGACTTCAGAAAAACCTAGAAAGACTTAGTTACATGAATTGTTGATAGGTGAAGTGAGCAGAACAGAATGTTCTATATATTCTGTTATATACAGAGAGAATGTTGCATACAGTAATAGCAAGATTATGTGATGATCAACTATGATGGACTTGGCTCTTCTCAACAATGTGATGATTCAAAGCAATTCCAATAGACTTGGGATGAAAAATTACAATTATATTTAGAGAAAGAACTATGGAGACTGATTGTGGATTGGAACACAATATTTTTACTTTTTTTGCTTGTTTTTCTTTGTTGTGGTTTTTTTCTTTTGATGTAATTTTTTGCACAGCATGACAAATATGGAAATATGGTTAAAAGGATCACACATATTTAACCTATATCAAATTGCTTGTTGTCTTGGGGAAAGGGAAGATAAGAAAGGGAGAGAGAAAAATTTTAAATACAAAACTTTACAAAAATTAATGTTGAAAATTATCTTTACATGTTTTGGAAAAAATAAAATACTACTGGGGGAAAAAAGAACTGGACATACAAAGAAATTAAAACATACAAAAAACAAACAAAAAAATCCTTCCCTACCATGTACTCACATTTTAATGGAAAAGCCAACATACAAACAACTCTATCTATCTGTTTATTCATATATCTGTAAAACCTATAGAGAGAGTCCATTGGAGTCCAAACTGAATAGATGCCCATCAATTGGAGAATGGCTGAATAAATTATGGTATATGAATGTTATGGAATATTATTGTTCTGTAAGAAATGACCAACAGGATTATTTCAGAGAGGTCTGGAGAGACTTGCATGAACTGATGCTGAGTGAACCGAACAGAACCAGGAAATCATTATACAAGGTAACAACAAGACTATATGATGATTAATTCTGATGGACATGGTTCTCTTCAACAATGAGATGATTCAGACCAGTTCCTATTGTTCAGTGATAAAGAAAACCATATACACCCAGAGAAAGGCCTGTGGAAACTAAGTGTTGACCACAACATAGCATTTTCACTCTTTCTGTTGATGCTTGTTTACATTTTGTTTTCTTTCTCAAGTTTTTTTTTTCCTTCTTAATCCGATTTTTCTTGTGCAGCAAGATAACTGTATAAATATATATAAATATATTGGATTTAACATATATTTCTACCATATCTAACATATATTGGACTAACATTGAGAAAGACCAAGAAAGACTTGTAACAAGGGTCCAATTTAAGCTAATACTTGAAGTCAGTACAGGTACTTACCAGAAATGAGGAAGGAGGATATTCTGAGAGTGTAGGTTGGACTGGGAAAAGGTGGAGTGTGCCATATTGCTGATACAGCACAAAATACTATTATTTAGGCACCAGATAATGGTAGACACCAAAGGTTGGGCTTCATTCTTGTGAAGAATTCACAATGATCATTCTCTTTGGCAAAAGGGAGATTTATTTATTTATTTTTTGTTGTTATTAAAGCTTTTTAATTATAAAACATATGTATGGATAATTTTTCAATATTGGCCCTTGCACAATTTTCTGTTCCAAATTTTTCCCTCCTTCCCCCTACAACTTCCTAGATGGCAAATAGTCTAATATATGTTAAATATGCTAAGATATATGTCAAATTCAATATATATATACATATTTATATAATTATCCTGGTGCACAAGAAAAATTGAATCAAGAAAGAAAACAAAATGCAAACAACAACAGAAAGCATGAAAATGCTATGTTGTGGTCCACACTCAGATCCCACAGGCCTCTCTGGGTGTATATGGCCTTCTTAACTGACCAATTGGAACTGGTTTGAAGCATTTCATTGTTGAAGAGAGTCATGTCCATCAGAATTGATCATCATATAGTCTTGTTGTTGTCGTTTATATTAATCTCCTGGTTCTGCTCGTTTCACTCAGCATCAGTTCATGTAAGTCTCTCCAGACCTCTCTGAAATCATCCTGCTGGTCGTTTCTTACAGAACAATAATATTCCATAACATTCATATACCATAATTTATTCAGCCATTCTCCAATTGATGGGCATCCATTCAGTTTCCAGTTTCTAGCCACTACAAAAAG
>JAJPUD010000801.1:20946-88199 GCA_023553655.1 Myrmecobius fasciatus | reverse complement strand
ATAAGCCCAATAGAAATACTGCTGGGTCAAAGGGTATGTACAGTTTGATAACTTTTTGAGCGTAGTTCCAAATTGCTCTCCAGAATAGCTGAATCAGTTCACAACTCCACCAACAATGTATCAGTGTCCCAGTTTTCCCACATCCCCTCCAACACCTGTCGTTATCCTTTCCTGTCATTTTAGCAATCTGACAGGTGTGTAGTGGTACCTCAGAGTTGTCTTAATTTGCATTTCTCTGATCAATAGTGATTTGGAGCAACCTTCATCTGAAGAAAAAGGTAGATTTATGTAAGAGAAGTTTCAGACAAAATGAAGGGCTATAATAGACATCAAGAATGGTAAATATGAAAGAGGAGGAGAGCACACAGTTAGCAAGAAGGGGGTTTTAACAATTAATGATGGAAAAGAGAAGCTCTCTGTGGAACTAGCAATCAGCCAGGAGAAAGGAAACACCCCAGGAGATTGGAGTGTACCTTAGCTGTCAGGCTATATCCTAAAAACGATTTAGCATTCTAAAAGGGTTAGTTAGCTAAAAGGAGAAGTAGGGTCCAAGAGGATAGACACCATAAGGCAGAGGGGAATTAGGCAAGATACTATGTGACTTGGCAGAGAAGGAAGGGGAAAGATATCACAAAATAGAGTACTGTAGAGGATTGATCCAAATGAGGTTCATCAAAGATGGCACACACCATAAGCGTATTTATAGGGAAAATTTAACCTCAGGGACATGGCTGGCATTTCTGACAGGATATGCAAGTTAAGGCTGCTCACGACTCCCACAGAGGATGGGTCTCAGGGACTTGACATAACTTGGATTTCTAGCTAATACACAGGGACCATCTACAGGGCAGGGGGAATTTCCACAGAGGGTGAGACCACTGAGCTAAACTGATCTTTAACAGTTCTATCTGCCTGCCCCAGGGAACAATTCCATCAATGCTCCAGTTTCTGCTAATCTCACCTAGCTATCCCTCATTAATATGAGGAAAAAGGAAGGATAGCAACCAGTGTGGCTGGATTATAGAGTATACACAAGGAATACAGTGAAAGAGAATTGCAAAAGTAGATTGTGAAGGGCTTCAAAGTTCTTCAAAGAATTTCTCTACTTCATCATGTACCATATGTCAGCACAGAAGCTGCAATTTTCATGGCATTTGGATTGTTTTTGCTCTTGATCCATATGAGTATCATAGGATTTGATAACTTCCCCATGAAATGATAGTTCTTGTTGCCTTTGGGGATGTGATAAAATCAAATCTTCCAGCCCTTTGCCTCTCCCTGGAAAACATTTAAGCTATCAACCTTTTATTTGGCTGCTACTTCCTTTTGTTGTCTTTTTTTTAATATAACAGTATTAATATTATTTTGGATCAGCCAATGTATATTCATTCATTGGTCATGAGCAAAGCAATTCACATTTTATATTACCTATAATTAATTTAACACTCATAAATGGTCTAAAAGCAATTCTTAGCATCCACTGCCCCTTTCTTTACACCCCTCTGTCATCTCATTGTGGAAGAGAAATAGGGTTATCAAAGGACCATTTTCCTCCATTATTGCTGTGGTCAAAAAATTAATCACCCAGGGGCCAACCCACTGATGGCGATTCTCAGTCAATTGATTGCCAAGAATTTATTAAGCTTATAAAATATGCCATGTACTGGAGATCAAATAAGAAGCAACAACAATCCTTGTCCTCAGGGAGCTTCTTTGGTCTTCCTATGTCATCGAGTTGATATTTGGAACCTTAAGAGCAGAATAAAATCTACTTTTACTTCATTGGCACAGACTTTGAAAACCAGAGGTTATCTGTACCCAATAAAGTAGGATTCGTGAGGGCTTTACAGAGCTGCCTGGACAACTTACTAAATTTTCTAATTTTCATCTGAATAGGCAGTCATTATCACTGCTGAGTGAAAATACAATATACAAAATATGTTCCACAACAACTGAAGTCCATTTCCCACTCCCTAGAGTTTACAGGGTTTAAAGACTTGACATTATGGAAGTATATTGTCTTAATTAATTTATGTTAATTTTTAATGCTATAGGGATGGTATAGTTTAATGCATGCACTAATGAAGAAATGCATATAAAGTATATATACATATACACAAATGTAGCAGGAAAAAAAAAACAATTTAGGGGTTAACAAGATCAGGTTATTAGTGTCGAAAAAAATGCATATTGACCCAGAAAGTGTCAGTTGCTCTTGCATAGTTTTCTATTTTATTGGAAGAAATAGAAAATTTAGATGTTTCTAAATAAGCAGAAAAGTGGTGGGTGATTTTGATTTCTGTTTTATGCTGATGGGGCTTCAATATGGGACCCTGGAGTTTTGACTTTGATGTCTAGCAGAAAAGATTGGGCAATCAGCACTTGTAACATTTCTGCTTGGCCATACCGTGTATCTTTTAAATTATGTGCTTCCTTTGGCAAATGTCAATTTTCTTTCAAACCTAAATGGTTTAGCTCCTGGTAGAAAAGATCAGCCCCAGCATGTTTTCAAGATACCTAGATGGTTTAAGTTATAAGCCTGATACATGGGTGACATTAATGTAATATTATGATAGATATCTATTAGCACGTGCATCACGGAAACATATACTCTCTAATGGGCTTGACGGTGGCTGCTCTTGCCTTGTCAGTGTCAATCCTCACCAGAATCACAGGGATGAACAAATGTGACAGGAGAGGGCTGTACCAATTATGGATGAAGGGATACTATCTACTCCCACTGTTTGATGTGATTTATTCGGCGGTCCTTCTGCATTTGTAGTACGGCAGATTGTTGCTGCTTATGGAGTGACAAATAGTACTCAATGACATTGACTGACTTGTCTGATCAATTTAGCTTGTCTAAAAAGTGGTCATGAATTGCTCTCCTCATTGAATGTCAGTAGATACAGACCTGATTGAACTTTGTGCAACCAGAGTATACATGCCATTGAAAAGAATGGAGGGAAAGGATATTGTTAAGCTTGCTGCAACGATGATTATTCAGGAGAGGAGCTCTAAAATGATGCTTTGGGTAGTTTATATACATTTACCACGCTTTTAAGGTGAGGAGCACTTAAATATTTTAATATGTAAGATATATGTCTGCACTGAATGTTGTTCTTAGCTGGTTATTTAGAGCCTTTTGTTCATTTAGTCATAGGTATAATTCACTAGTACAAGTTGAAGTTATATCATAGACAGTTATTAAAAATGTCTGATTATTGGCTTAATGTTATGATATAATGAATATATGTTTAAATTTGTATTTCTAGTAATTTAAATAATTTTTCATACAAAGTCTTTTTGCCTTTTTGGTTTGTTTGTTTTTTAATGTATTTCACTATCATTTGGAGTAGCAATGTGCTGTCATGGACAGAGAATCAGCCTTAGAGTCAGGAAAACCAAAGTTCAAAAACTTGCTATGACACAGTATGACCACTGGCAAGTCACTTAACTTCTTAGGGTCCCAGTTACCTCTTTAATACTTTGTCAGGTTAATGAGTTTCTATATGAGAAATTCTAAATAGTATAAATAGTAGAAGATCTATATCATGAGTTTCTTTATGAGTTTTCTGTAAGAATAAAAACACAGGTTTAGATTCTTAACCAAAAAAAGCTACTAAATTAACTATTTTATCTAAAAATCATTATTTGTGTACTTTTTATTAATTAGGTAGGCTACATATTCAGGAATCTTTTTCCCCCCTATATAAACAATGCAACTGTATAATGCTTTGTGTAAAAGTGAATTCCGTTTTATCCTTGTACCTACTTATCTACTTCCACATAAACTGATAGAGTATTAAGCTTTGCTCTTCTCACACAAGTATATTTAGATATATATTTCAATTTCTCAGAGCTAGGTAGTCCTTTACATCCTTAATACAAAGCACCAGCAACATAAGCCAAGAACCATTTTTCCCTATCTCAGTATTATTCAAATTTATTAAACAATATTTCACATTTGTTTGACACAATGTCAAACTCAGGACTCCTAAAGAACGGCTGCAGTTTTGGAACTGTTATGCTTTCTTGGACTTTAATCATTTTTGGCAAGGGTCCATTTCCTGTCAGAAAGTGAAATAGCTTTGGAATGTCATTTTCACGAAAGAAAACAGAGAGAATCCGAGAGGAAGTTGTCCTCCACTCCAGAGCCCCTAAGATACTCAAACACGCTCACAGGAGGGCTGGAATACATCAAACATTAGCAGAGGGAAAAGGACACACTTTTCCCACATTAAAATACATGGATAAAGTTGAACTTCTGCTAAAAATAGTTCCCATGACTAATCCTATTAAGTTTAAAAAATTGGGCAGTATCCTCCTTGAAGCAGAATGATTCCTCACCACCCTCATGCCCACCCCCATTCCCGGTCTCTCTTTACTCCATTTGTAATGACATTAACAAAAAAGGGAGGCTAGAACCTGTCTTTTGACTTAAGTCCCAGAAATCTTAGGAAACTGGAAAATGGAAAGTCATTCATTGAGGAAAGACCACAATTCAGATGGCTGAGCAATTCACTGGACTTATTGACTCTCTGATAGTTTCTCACTTTTTCTTGGCCTTAATACATTCTGTACTCTTAAAAACAGGATCCCTAGAGAGAGAGAAGGTTATAGGGACAAATGGAGACTAACTCTGAGTTATTCAAGTTCATTGCCTGTACTGTGTGGAATATACAGTTTGAAAGGTAATTGGGAGAAGGACACCACATCGCCCTGTAGGTAGGTACCTACAATTTTGTTTTGTCTCATATATCTTACATATTAAACATGAATCTGGGAGTGAAAAAAGTTGTCAGTCTGTAGAAACTGTTTGGTGTTGAACGGATATTACCTATCCCCCCCAGATACTGAAGAGAAGAGAGCACTGTTGGTTGTATCACAACTAACACCCATAGTAAATGTTGCTATGATCTTAAAACAGAGAGATGGGAATATAAAGGAGGCTGTGCAGAAGGAGTCATTTGGTACTGTGCAAATGGCATATGTTAGCTGAGTGATTAGCAATGGTGAGGTTCAGCTGCAATGAAACCTAAGCCCAGCTGATGCCATTAAAAACACTAGCTCTAATGAACCCCAAAGACAGCATTAAAGCAAAGAAAGCAAAATTACAATAGAACAGCTTTTAATGAAACCATCAATCCAAAAAAAATGTATAAGTTCCTGACACTTGAGAAACCTTTTGTGTTGCCAAATGTCAGTAACTTAGGTATTGCCTAAAAGGCAGGACAACATTAATAATTACGGTATCTCTCAACATCTATTTCCAGCTAGAAAAATCTGCTGTTCCTTTGAGCATCTTGGGTTTCCTTGTTTCTTCATTTGTTTGAATGTTAAAGGAAAGAAAAAGAGTTTGATAGTTCAAGTGATTTGGAATATTTTTATTCATTTATTCATGAAGCCTATTTATTAAAGCCTATTATATATTAGGCTCTGTGTTAGTAAAGACAAAAATGAAACCATCCTTGCCCTCAGGGGGCTTTCATTCCATCAGAATTTTCACTACAAAAGGTAAATGTCTATAATTCACCTCTGACAAAGTAACAAGAAAAAAAAATTACAGCCTAAATCTGACTCTCTATGGTTACATTTTTGGGTCACATTTTGCCCTCTAGCACATATAAGCAACTATTAGACAAGTCAATGGGACCAATCCTGGGAACAGAATTTATCTTAAAATTCAAGCTTTTGTTGCCTTTCATTAGATAATTCTGGAGAAATTGCAAAATCCAAGGTTCAAGGTTCTTTAGGGATCTGAAATCCAAAGGCCAGACAAACAGCACCTGAATTAATGAATTTGCTTAATCTTCAGAATATTCACATCCTGTGGTTTGGTTTCTTTAAGCAATACTCTTTTGTGTTTATCTGATGCTGATGGAATTTAAAGCCAGAGGCAGGATTGAGTATTTAATTATTGGAAACTAATGATAAAACTGAATTTGATTTGCAGGAAAACCTAAAAATAGTGGTTACCAACTCTCAGTAAGACTTAAGTATGTTATATGAAGTTTTCATCTATAAGCATCAGACCTGGGCAAAATTGTGAACCAAGTGGCTTTGACCTTGACACCCTACACTTTTTTAATGCCCTTTTCCTCTATTTCTAACTTGCTCTCATTCTCCCTCTTCCAGAATCCCCTTATCAAAAGGTGTTTCTAATGAAGGCATCTGATATCAGTCATTTGCACTTTTACTGTGAATTTAATTTAAAGTGTTACTTTCCCTATAGTTGTTAACTTTTAAATTCTAATTGTGGAAGAGAAATTTTTGCCTCCAATTAGAGGAATTCCAGGCACCAGTGACCATTCTTCACCTGGAAAAGAGAATCTTTTGTGATAATGGGTGCCTTCAAATAGGTCGAGCTTTCACTTTCAGAGGAAATAGAGACACTTCATAGAGGAAGTAGAGACTCTTCCAAGGAAAACAAAGATGCACTGATGAAAGCTTCATAAAAGTATACTTGAAAGTTCTTTATGTGGAAGAATTTTGAATCTTTCTGAAAATGAACCAAAAGTCAGTAACAATGAAAGGGTGAGTTTTCTGTCTTTTAAATGATTACTTATTGGAGATTTTGTAGGTTGTTTTTTTGTTTGTTTGTTTGTTTTTTCAGTATTTAATGGAGACAGGAGAGAAGTAAACTAGAAGACCTTTAAGGTACTTTCAACTCAGCCATTAAGTGATTTTCTAATTCTAGTCAACAAATATCATAGCTCCTACTTTTATAGCAATTTTTATATCCAATCCCCCCATTCTTTCTGACACTACAGCCATTCTGATCTGTTCACCTCATGTCTGAAATATTGTAATGGGTCGGTATTCGTGCCTTAAGCCTTTTGCTGCTACAATCCATCTTTTAGTTAGCTAACAGATTCTTTCTTCCATTTAGTAAATTCCAGTAGATTCCTATTAGCACGAGGGTCAAATACAAAAACCACTCTTTTGATTTTAACATCCTTCATTAACCTTACAGCTTCCCATTTTTCCAATCTTCTTCCACCTTAGTTTTTTCCTTTTCCCCTTCTTTATGATCCAGTGATACCAGTTTCCTTTCTCTTCTCTCAATGGATATTCCATCTCTTAACTCAATGTACTTTCACTGGCTTTCTCCATATCTAGAAGTCCCTTTTCTCCATCTCCATTTCCTGGTATCCTTTAGTTACAAATAAAGTCTCATCTTCCACAAGAAGTCTTTTCAGATCCCCTTTAATCTTAATCTTAGTGTCTTACCTCTGAAATTATCTCAAATTATCCTGTAAATAGTTGCTTGCATAATTTTTTCCCTATTACTCTGTGAGATCCTGAGACTAAGGACTGGTTTTTTTTTTTCTTTTCTTTATTTTTTGGGGGAGGGAGGACTTTCTTTGTATCCCCAAAACATAGTGCCTGGCACATAATAGGCACTTAATAAATATTTGTGTGCTTTCCTGTTGACTTCTATACATTATTTGGGGCAAAGAGATCCAATATTTGTGCAGGAGCATCACAAAGAGGTTTAGAATAAAAGTTTCTCAATCCAACCTGTCTTGGATGCTTATTTTATTTCTCCTAGAGATGCCAAGTTTGAAAAGAAATGGGAAGATAGGGAAATAGGGGTCATCAGAGAAAAGTCTCCAGAAGGCAGTAGGAGAAGCAGAGAAGGCAGGAAAATATCACCAATTGAATCAGACTTCTCTGAGACCTCATGTCTTTTCAGCTTTCCTCCTTGTGTTGATTTAATGTATCTTCCAGTATGCTCCCTCCTGCTGGTAACCCCCTCCTTTCTTGGGAAAAATCCTGTTTATTTTCAGTATGAGGTTTTAAAGCTGCTAACAAGAGAGCTTGCAGAGAGGTATTTCTGCCTTGTTCTGACTGGTTTATCCATATGAAAATAACTACATCCATGGTATGCTATATCCTTTCTTCTTGAGGCTACGTAAATAGTACAGACACAGGAAAAGATGGCTTAGGTTAGATAGGGTTTTCTCCCATAGATATGGCTAAAAGATGACTAAGCTTATATTTACTGAGGAGAGATCTGCTGCTCTCAGTCTTTTTCCATAACACTCAAAAGCATCGATAAAAATACTACTGATAGATATATCACTATACAAAGTAATAGTCACAAAGGCATAGGTATAAATGTATGTCACTGTGTATTCCAGGCATTTAAGACTGGGATTATACCAAACTCAAGTTGTGATTTTTACTGACTGTGTAGGAGCAGCAGAGTAAGAAGGAAGGGATTTGAGACAGGATGCATGAGGAATAACTGACTGTGGGGGAGAATCACTTTTCTCCCTCTTCTGGGTGACTGCTCTTTGACTCCCTCATTGCTGACTTGATTTTTTTTTTCCCCCTCATGGCCTTCTATGGACATACAGAGTCTGTCCTCTGCCTGAACCACTAAGCCATAATATCAGAAATCACTTTCCTCTGGGGACCAGGAAGACTCATAACCTTGCAAATTTAAATTCCTCAAAGACCATAGCTAGAGATCTTGTAGAGATTATCTAATGCAAACCCCTCATTTTACAGATAAGGAAACTGAGACCTCAGACAACTTAAACCACAAATCTGGCAGCTAAGAGCTAATATTGATATAACATTTAAGATGTTCAAAGAACTTTACACATATTAATTTGATGCTCACAACAACCCTGTGAAGTAGGTACTATTATTGTCCTCATTTTTAAAGATGGAGAAATTGAGAGTGATAGCTTAATTAACTTTTCCATGATCATACTAAGTGTTTCAGGATGTGAATTCAGATCTTCCAGACTCAAAGTTCATCTACTTTGCTGCCTTAAAAAAATATCAGAGATGGGATTTCAACCCAGGACCTCTACCCTCAGAGCTTCTACCTTTTTTTTTTTTTTTTTTTGCTGAGGCAGTTGGGGTTAAGTGACTTGCCCAGGGTCACACAGATAGGAAGTGTTAAATGACTGAGACTAGATTTGAACTCAGTTCCTCCTGACTTCAGGACTGGTGCTGTATTCACTGTACCAACTAGCTGCCCCAAGCTTCTACCCTTTTCAATGTCACACTCAGGGTTCTGAATATAGAGTCATCAGGATAGGTTGTCAATCCTCGGAATCGGGATACAGCAATTATGAAAAAAAAAATGTCATTTTATATATAGCCTTAAAAGAAAAAAAAAGAAAAAAAAAACCTCTGGATAATGTGACCCACAATCAAAAACTTTTTAGTGTTTATTTAAAGGGACAGAATTAAGGTAGTGGTTTTTAACAATGATTTTAAAATAAGCAAGTGAATCATGCTTTAGCAACATGATCTTGTTGAAAGAGCACAAGTCGGGGAGGTTTGGTTTCTAGTTTGGATTTTATTCCCAACTAGTTGCATTAAGCACAGACAAGTCTATACTCCAGCCTTTACAGGCTAAATCTTGGAAAGGGAAGCCACACAATTTCAAAGGATCATTTCCCTAAATGAGCTTCTGAAGTTTCTTTCCTTGAGGCCCTCCTCATAAGTAACCTGTGTTTTGCAGCCATGTCCCTTTTCTGGGATGACGAGCACAAGCTGACCCTGTTTGCAAAGGACTTCCGGACCAAAGACTGTTTCCCTCAGATCCTCCTCAAACTGACAGGCAGCAAGAACAATTAATCTTTCTAGGAATCCAAGGAAACTGTGATCTCTTGCTCTTCACCTTCCCACTGCCCTCGGCTATCCGCCCTGTAAATCCCGCCCCACTCCCTCCTTGTTTTCCTGGGACCTGGACTGTCAAGCTTGGTGTCCCTGCTCTGAATAGCCCTGGCCTTGCGGATGGCCCAGAGTTCTTAGCACAGCCCAGACTTCTCTCCTTTTATTGGTTTGGTGGGCCACTGGCAGAGGAGTCCCACTTTTCTCTCATGTTTTATGGTTGCTTTTGTGTCTAGGTCTCTGCAAGCCCAGCACAAGCCTAATGAGTGATCCGAGGCTTAAGCCCAGATTGCTTAAGAATGCCTGTAGGGGGATAGTCACCAAAGTTCGACTCTGACAGAACAGCTTGCTGCGGCTCTAATGGTAAGGCATATAAAATGCATCATACATTAAATTTAATGTTGCCTCATTAGTCTTAATTAGATTCCTACATTACACCAGGATTATGGTTTCTTCGTGTTTATGTTTGCTCCTAAA
Source organism: Myrmecobius fasciatus (assembly GCA_023553655.1). Lineage (NCBI taxonomy): Eukaryota > Metazoa > Chordata > Mammalia > Dasyuromorphia > Myrmecobiidae > Myrmecobius > Myrmecobius fasciatus. The sequence goes on along the minus strand of JAJPUD010000801.1, from coordinate 78,080 downwards.
ATAAAGTCTACACCAGATAATACTTTGGTGGTCTTTTCTAACCTTTGAATAAAAATGTCCAGTAATGGATTTATAGAAATAATCCTTGCAAACTTCAGAAAAAAATACTCAATGAAAGACAACAAAAATTACCAAGTTTCCAAGTAGTTTCATGTCAGTTGCAGAGGCTATAAATGGAGTAGTCCTAGAACACAGGAGTAAACTTAAAAGTGACAAACATTTGTTCACAAAGAAAAGTAATTGGCCTATTATTTCCTTTATTCCCCTCTCTATCATTATGTGTAATATGTAATATGCTTTTCAATAAAAGAGTTATTTCCCCCTCCCTACTCCCCCATATAACCTAAGCTTCTCTTCCTAATGGAATCTACTGTGAAGTCATTTATGCCATGTTTATGACATCACATTCTGCTCTCGCAGTAGACAGAAAAGCATAAGCTCAGGGCCCAGGATTTAAGGAGTCTGGGTTCAAATTTCCACTTGGCCACTACTCAGGGCTGAGCCCTGAAATGCTGATTGAATGGCAAACTTCCCCCCTTTTTCCCATAAATAACTTAAAAGAAGAACTATAATAAATCAGAGCAAGTAAAGCTTAGGAAAGGATTTCCCACGTTTCTCTGAGCACCATAGGTAGAGCCAGAGACACTTCTTCCAAGGACCAGCTCTGAGAAAGTTTGACTCCTTCCAGCAGGGAGAAGGTGGGGAGCTGAGACATGACCCCATCGTGGGAAGGGACCGTAGCTCCAAGTTACTTCTGGGAGGCCACCTCAGGCCAGTGAGGAGGCGCTCACGTCAGCACACCATCTGGCATAAGCTATATAAAATAGCTCACTATTTTAACTAATTATCTACTAACTAGATACTGAGCTAAAGCTCTGTTTCTGGGCTTCTGAAGGATTGAAAATGCTGCCAGCACCCTCTAAATTTGGCACCCTGGGGCAAAATTCTATTCCCACTGCTCCACTCTCAGCTACTCAAATACTTAGCTGCTCCTTTCCTCCCCATCCTAAGATTTTGGGGAAGATTTGCAGAATCTAGGCCTCTGCTTTCAGACTACCTAGTACTGATTGAAGTGATAGGATAATAGGCTATGAAACTTATGAAAATAATAACACAATATCCTGCTGGAGATAAGCTTTTGCTGAGGAAAAAGTATCTTCTTGTTTAGATCAGATTTTGCTGATAGTTGTGCTCTTAATAAAATGAAGCCAAAACAATCAATCAACATTTATTAAGCACCTACTAATTACTATGCTACATGCTGGACAAATATTATAACAGCAATATTTATAGAGTACTTAAAATACATTGACTTATTATTATATGTTGACTTATCCATAATAAAATAATGATTATATAAATATTTAACCGTGTAAAGCTCTTCACAGAGTCATATATAAATGTAAGTTAAGAGCTGAATATAATAAAATAATAACATTATTTTAAGACATTTGTATAAAGCTTCAAGATTTGCAAAGTCCTTTACATTTTAAAACTGTTATAAGTATTATTATTTATCATGTTTATGTAGGAATTTAAGCTATATAAAATATGTTTCATATAAGTAACTTATTTAATCCAGCTTTTTTCTTGGAACATTTGGTCATCTTCTGATCAGGAAAGTGAATACTAATAGTACCAATCATTCTTGACCTCTCTAAAAGGGACTTGATTGTCATATTCACACATCTATCATATATTCTTATTACCTATATATGCAGATATATATATATGTATATATATATATGAATATATATAAGAAGAGGGAGAGTGATGGGTTAGGATCAAGACCAAATAAACCAGTGTGATTTGTAAAAACAATAAATTGGCTTAGACCAGATACTGGCAATCTTCTTCCATGGAAAGCAGAAGAACTGGTTGTAGAAGGGAGATAGACTAGAAGAGAGAGATAAAGGACTTTGCAAACTTCAATTAAATAATATGGCAGTTATCATCATCATCATCATCATCACTATCATCATTATTACTATTATTAATATATAATGTTTTAACTTCACTCTGAGCCTCTGGGAATTTTATATAATGTCCAGTATGTACAAAGAAACTGCTCATTAAAATCTACAAAATTACATTTTAAGATCACAGATGAAAAATTAAAAGGGACTTAGAAGTCACTGAATACAAATCTCTAATTTCACATTCAAGGAAACTGAGGCCCCTAGAACTTCACCTAACCAAAACCAGACAGGTAGTGAGGAAGCAGAACTTTTATCCCAGCTCCTCTTTATTCCAAATTCAGCACTACTTCCACTGATCACTCAACTCTAAATAGTCCCATAATTGGAAAGCTATAGAAAGAAGTTGCATTTCTTATGTAAAGCAATTGCTAATTACAAAATGAAATTTTGAAGAAATGTTATAGGTACATAAGCTCATGAATATCTTAAAGGAAAAAAATTTAAGAAAAGAAAGAGTAATATGGACCTGAATTGAACCATTTGATTAAAAATTATTTTTAATTATCTACTATATATGCCAGGTATTGAACTAGTCACTAAACAGAACAAAGTTTAAAAAAAAAGTATTTCTTATTCTTTCCATTATGGGTTCTTAACTTAGGGGTCCATTAATTTTTTTTCCAATTTTAATACTTGTATTTCAATATAATTGGATTCATTCATAATCGTGTGTATTTTGCTTTATACTTTTATTTTATATATTATTCTGATAAGGATGACACAAGTTTCACTGGTCTTCCAAAGGGGAGACATACACACACACACACACACACACACACACACATACACACTCATTTGCACACACACACAATTAAGAATGCCTACTCTACAATCTTATAATTGCAAATATATGCAATTAAAATACAAAGTAATTTATTTTGGTGGGGGAATGCTAAATACTAAAGTGATGAGGTAAAGTAACTTGTATTGGGCCTTGAACAAATATAGGATGTTGGTCAGGTGAGAGAATAAGCCTTTTGTGCCAGATTCTGGAAAGGCACAGTGACAGAAGATAGAATTTTTGTGTAAGGGAAATGGCAAATAGAACATGAAGGAACATAAAATGTGTGAGGGTGAGTGATTTAAAAGCATTCTGGAAAGATAATTTCACAAATTGTCTTTGAAGATAATCATGAAGATATCATGAAGAACTTTGGGCAAGTTAGCATAATTTGGGAATCAGATGACCTCGATATAAATTCTGCCTCTGCCTCTTAATTATTTGGAGGATCCTGGGCAAGTTATTCCCTTTCTGGAATGATGGGGTTGGACTGGATGCTCTGAAGGTTTCATCTAGTTGTATACTCTTTGATGCCATCCTTTGATAGACATGTAGTCAGTCAATCAATCAACAAGCAATATTTAATGGTCACAACACCAATTCATAGTAAGCTAAGGCTCTGAGACTACAAAGAAAGGCAAAAGCAGAGAAATGAAATATATAAAAAGGAACAGCAATGCATTCATCACATATAACCAAATGCAAAAATGAATTCAATATATTTCAACAAATTTCTATTGAGGTCTCTATGTCTCCAAGCTCGGGTAATGAAATGAACAGTAGCGCCTATTATCATAATAACTCTTCTGCCCTTAGGTTAGTATATACTGTCAAACCAAGCATGAAATGTCAAGATATTCTGCACACCTCTGCAGTAAAGATCTCTAGGAGACTCTGTTTTATGGAAACAGGATTTGTAACTTCTCCACTGTTCATTTCTGCCATGTACTGCACCTTTTATAAACCCACTGATTAATATCAAACAGTGAACAAATCTGACAAGCAGGATTACCAATCCAACAAAACTGTTTATAATGTGAACACTACTTCGAGCCAGGGTGCTTAATAATAAAATCCTGTTGTACTTAAGTGGTGAAGGGATTACATAACTGTCAGAGTGTCTTTAAATGTTAAGAGTAGCCATATTAAAGACAGGTTATACAGAAGCTTAAGTGAAATATTTCATGTCACTTTATTTATTATTATCATATTTCTGTTTTAATAATAGTATCATTGACACACAACAGAAAGGCAACCTCGGATACTTTGAATTCATTTACTCTGTTTCAATCATTTTTGTGGGAGACAAGAATGTAATTTTACTACCTTTTTAAAATTGTTGTTGTTGTTCAGTCATTTCAGCTGTGTACAACTCTTGGTGACCCCATTTGGGGTTTTCTTGGCAGAGCAACTGGAATGGTTTGCCATTTCCTTCTCCAGCTCATTTATACATAAGGAACTGGCACAGAGTGCTAAGTGACTTGTACAGAATCACATAGCTAGTAAGTTTCTAAGGCAGTATTTGAACTCAGGGCTCTAAATCTGTCACTCTATCCACTGCACCATCTAGCTATCTTAAAAACAAAACAAAACAAACCTACCTATATGTTAATATCATGCAATTTTGTCTTTTTTTTTTTCTTTTAGAAAATGTTACCTGATATGCAATGAAAATGATGAGTCACCTTTGGATGTTGGTTTTTTCCCCCAACACAACCACTTTAATATTGTGAATTTTTTAATTCAAAACTTCTGTGAGACACAATAGTAAAAAAAAGTCTCTCTGATAAACGACAGACATGAATGTATAATTTCTTCAGATGTGTTGCCAGTATTATAAAACTGATCTACAGAGGGAAGAAACAAAATTTACTTAACCTCACAAGCAGCAAGGATAATTGAGGAGTAACAGCAGCCTACTGAATAACTATTACTGACTTTATCTTTTGCTAACAAAAACAAATTTGACAGACAAATGAAGAGTTTAATATAACGAATACAAAAGTATTCAGGACCATAAAAGTTGCAAAACACAAACTAGAAAAATAATGCCAAGAGTCATGCATCAGATAATTTCAAATCATATCTTTGATAAAGTAAACATTGTCATTTTTCTATCATTAATTATAGGAGAGAAGCAGTCTAGGTAAGTGGGTAGAGAAAAGACCTCTAGTCAAGGAATCTTGCATTCCAGCCCAGTTTTTGGAAGAAAATAATGATGTCATCCTGGACGAGACCCTTAATCTCTCAATGCCCTCAGAAAACTCTCTAAGACTATCAGTTGCGAATCGATGTTGGTCAAAGGACTTAAATTATCTAGGAGCATCCTAAATCAAGGAAATCATGGAATCATCACATACATATGTGTATACTATATATGTATGTGTCTGCATGTAAATGTGTGTATATACAGCAACCTCTTATTTTTCCATTAGCTTTGACCCTAAACACATATAATGAAAACTGATTTCTTCTATCTTCTCTTTTTCTCCCTTCCTCCTTCCTTCCCTTTCTTCTCTCTGCCCCCCTCCCCTCTCTCCTGCTCTCCTCCCCCTCTTCTCTCTCTCTCTCTCTCTCTCTCTCTCTCTTTCTCTCCTCTCCTCTTTCCTCCTCTCACTCCCTTCCTCTTTCCCCCTCCCCCTACTCTCCCCACCTCTCCTCCTCTCCTCTCTCCATCTCTGTCTCCTAAAACCAGGTTCATAGAAACTTTAGGAGGGAAGGTACATAAGTTTGCAGAGTGAGTAAATAGCAGAGCATAGCAAAAACAATGCAAGTCTTTGCTACTTGTGTTTGTGACCTCATGGTGCCTCGATTTTTTAATCTGTAAAATGAGAGAATTTAGATAATTTGACCCCTTCTTCGTGCCTTCTCTATTTCAATTGTCCGTTCAATTTTCAAAAGAGCTATACATGCTCTCTTATACAGTCATATTAAATGCTCTACATCACATCACTCTCCAAATTGCATGGAAAATCATTGAAGTAAATAGCCAAGTTTGTGGTCCACTGATTTGAAATGGTGATTCTCAAAATCAATCATTTGCTATAACAAAAGGTAACACATTTATAAAAGGCACCTGGGCTTGAAATCCAGTGCCATTTCTGACTCCTTCCTATCATTCAATACTCACAAGTCCAGCAATTCTACCACCTCAATAGCTTTCCCATCTGTCTCTGTTTTTCCAATACCACTGCCATTGCCATCATTCAAGCCCTGATACTTCACATCAAGACATTTGCAATACCTAACTATATATCTACACACATAATCACATGTATTTGTTGTTTTTCAGTCATTCAACTGTGTTTTATGCTTCATGACTGTAACTTCATGACATTCTAATACTGTTCAAGGAGTTTTCTTGGCAAAGAGAGTAAGTAGTCTGCCATTTTCTTCCTAAGTGTATTAGACAAACAGAGGTTAAGTGACAGGGTCACAGGGGAAATTAGTGTCTGAGATCAAACAGAAATTCAGGTCTTCTTGACTACTCTATCCTTAGCCAAGTAGCTGTTATTCACCTATGCATAGATGCATACATATAATTATATATATATATATATATATATGTATATATATATATCATATACACTCATATGAACACACATAATATATAAGCATATAAATATATACATGTACACATATACATGCAAACATATTTATGTATATATATATATATTTGCAGTTATGTCTATATTCATCATCTCTTTGATAAATAGATTTAGTCTTGGTTAGCTATAGTAATTTCAAGACTTTTTTGTTTCCTTTAATTTTTAATCCTTCTCTGTTCTTTTATTGACTTCCCTTTTTTCCCCCAAGGTCAACATCTTGTTTAAATTGTCCAGTTTGAAATTGTTTTAATTGTATATATCTTATTCTGATATTTTTCTTCTAGTTTTAGAGTGATTGTCATCTTTTTTCTAAGACAGCAATCTAATTGTAGACAGGCCTCTAATTTGAGAATGACTAGCATATCAGTAATGGGTCATTCCTAGACTTAAAATATAATCGATTTCACTTTTTTTATGTATTATTTGCTGTTTGCCATATATCCCAAAATCTCATTTTTTTTCTTGAAGAAAATGTTCATGATGACCCTGAGATACCCCTTCCTCTTGATTAGTACCCATACACTGCCTTGTCTCTGGACTACTCATATGAAGAATAGTCCTTCCTAGAAAGTTCCAGCATCCTAACTAACTGATGCCTATCTTCCTTGTGGTATGGAAGTGGGAAACAAAATATATCTGAGTAAGTCCCCAATCCCTTTCTATAAAACATACAACTCTTTTCCACATTACTGAATGACCCTATTACATGGCAATAATTAGATATGTTCATACTGAATTAAGGAGACATGACAAGAGTGTAGGGATCAGGTCCAAAGAATGCCATCTCATGGTTATACATCCTCCAACTTTTCTACCACATCCTCAAAAATCACCTCATCCAATACCTTCTGAATGCACTATGATGTTAAATTGTATTTTATTAAATATTTCCCAATTACATTTTAATCTCCTTTGGCCTACACTCAGAAGTGCTGCGGGCCACATGCTGCCATGTGTTTGACACCTGTGGGAGGAAGCAGTCATGTTAATAAGTTACACAGGAGTATTGTAAAATTAGAATACTAGAGTCACGCAATAACCCTTTAGCTCTCCACCCCCTCTGCCCCAGTCCTTACTGAAAGGCACTTGCCTGGACCATAATATCAATCCCTGCTGCATTTCTCTCTGCTTTTAAAGTGGCTGACTGAAGCATGAATATGCAAGTTCTATAAATGAGTACATGACTTTGGGGGTAGCACTTAGGGTGTAAGAGCATCATCTCACAAGTGGTAGGGTGAGAGAAATGCACAGCAGAACCAAGTGGTGCTGGCACTCAAAATGTGAGCAGCACAGCCCTTACGCCAGAAGAGGTTTCCCCAGAATGCCATGCATTCATCTATTCTAAATCACTCCAATGTGTTTTTGCTTACCACATTGATAGCTGCTGACATTTCACATCTATATGATTTTTACAGTGAAAATACTATGGTTATAATAAGGGAATGTTGTTGGAAAAGATGATCTGAACAGCAAAGGATGGCACCCTCTGAAGGTTCTTAAGATACACAAAGCTAAATATAAACCTCTTGAGGGGTAGAAATGGTTGTTAAGCTTGGCTAAATAGAATAAAGGTTACCTGTAATATGTACCTCAGAACTTGTCATGAATGCCGTACATTCAAACAGATTCTAATGTTTTCCTCATGGAGAGCGTCAACTCTCAAACAAAAATCAAGCTGCTTGAGATACAATCCCCAAAGTTTATTTACAAAGCCCAGGGAAAAGTAATAGAAACAAAAGGATATTTGTAAATAGCAATCGAACCTCAGCAGCCTTTCTCTGACCACATTCAGACTCAGACTGCCTTAACCGCCTCTAGAGAGAAGTTTTTAAAACCACCAATTCCCACAATGCATTGCTGTACCAAGATCAAATAATATGACAGGATCCAAATCACCATTAAATGGAAGACTCCTGCTTTAATCTATTCCAAACTGCCATTGACTGCAATGGAACAGACCATTTTTTCCTATACTCTTGTATTATAGAAACCCTTATTTCCTCCTGTCTCATGTCATTCTTTAGCAGTTTGCTTTTTTACCTTCTTTCAATATAATAAAGAAATGGAGAATGGCAATCAATGTCTGCATCCTTCCCAAAGATAAAGAAATCCCTCCACACAACTTTGCTTCCAGTTTGATGCTAGGTTATGCTGTGTCCATTAGAGGTGGGCCACACCTTATAATGCTTTCCCAGAGGTCAAATTCTTTTGTACTAATTACAGTGACTTTGCAATAAATGGTGCTACTAAAAGAAATATTCCATCATTTATACATACAGTCAACCAGGAGAGCATTTGGAGTTACTGGAAAAGTAAATATTACTCATTTGGAGTATCCTAAAAGTCATACTGCTGCTTTAAGCTATTAAAGCTTATTTATTTAAACTATTAAAACTTAAACCAGCACTAAGACTTTTGGAATAGCTTGTATATATAATGCTGTTATTTTGGTTTACTTAATAAGATTAAAATACCTAAGAGTTAAATACATGTGGAAGAAAGACAGCACATTTCCATATTAACTAAAGTCTTTGTTGTTGTTTAGTTATTTTCAGTCACACCCAACTCTTTGTGATCCCATTTGGGGTTTTCTAGGCAATGATAGTAGAGTAGATCGCCATTACCATCTCTAGCCCATTTTACAGATGAGGAAACTGAGTGGAACAAAGTGACTTACATAGTTAGTAAATATCGGAGGCTAGATGTGTCTTTCTGACTCCAGGTCCAGTACTCTATCCACTGCACCATCTACCTGCCCCAATTAAAGGTACATAGTTCAAAATAAATGTTTTTGACAAATTGAAGAAAATGGCGGAAATAAGACATATATGTAGTATAGGACGATTCACATGAACAATAAAAATTTAAATTTAAGAAAGAATGAATAAATGTAAGTTTTGTAGAAAAATACCATACTCAATGTATCACACATTCAATAGGCCATACCAATTAATACTGCTATTTAAAAGTTCAGGATAATTTTAAAATAAAACATCATGAGTGTGGAATACAAAAATTTTAATATGAAAACAAGTTCTTGCCTCTTTTTTTTTCAGTAGAGTATGCTTTGGCACAATTTAGCTCTCATATTTAAAAATTTTTTTAAGACTAACAGAATAATAGAAAAAGACATATGATGATAATAAAAATGATGAAAGCACTGAAATTAGGGACTATGAGGAAAAGTAAAACAAATAGAAGACCTTTTTAGGAAGAGCAAATTCTGAAGTGAATATGATTTTTTTCTTTGCTTTTATCATGACTATTACGATTGCAGGATGCCCTTCACTGGGCCCTCATTGATAATAATACCCTAGTCCTTACCTTTATGTATTCTGAACATTCTGCTGCTGCTGCTGCTGCTGCTGCTGCTGCTGCTGCTGCAACTTCTACTACTACTACTGCTGCTGCTGCTGCTGCTTCTACCTCTGTCTACAAACTATAGAGTATGCTATGGCATATTTTAATCCTCTTATTCAGCAACTTTTTAAGACTAACAGTAATAGAAAAATGCTTATTAGGATAATAAAAATGATGAAAGCACTGAAATTAGGGACTGCTAGTACTACTACTATTCCTCCTACTTCTAGCTAACTAGCTGCCATATATATAGTATTTCATGGCTAAAATGTATTGTGTGTGTTTGTGTGTGTATATATATATATATATAATTTCACTCGATCCTCACAACAACCATCTGAGGTTAAGTATTATTATCACCTTTTAGTAAATGAGAAAATTGGAACAGGTGGAGATTTGAGTGATATTCCCAAGGTCACACAGGACAGGATTTGAAATTAGGTCCTCTGACTAGAAACAGCCCATAGTTGGAATTTAAAAGATAAATGATTGCTGAAGTGAATTGAATGAAGACTTGATTTAGAGATAAAGGATCTATGATCAAATCCCATCTCTCTCCTTTATTATCGGGATCTGCCTTTGGGTAAATCCTATAACTTCTCTAGACCAGAACTGGTTCATCATTGAAAATTAAGAGATTGAATTAAATGACTTTAAGGTCATTTTAAACTCTAAATGTATAGTCTTAAAACTCAAAAAAGGTTTGCTAACTACTAATCTTTTGGAAGGAGAGGCAAGAGAGAGAGAATGGTGCCAAAGTTTCAAATAGCACATTGAAGAAGAAAAATTATCAATTGTTTTCTCTTTCTACTGACAAGAAAGTAGGCCAGATAAAAAAAAAAAGTCCAATAATAGACATTTTCCTGTCTTCTTTTGCATCACCATCTTTTTTGGTTCATTTAACATCAGCACTTTCAACATCAACTTCACTTGGACTTCTTCCTTATGTCTCCTAAATGTGGATTCTATCCTTGATCTCCCATAACTTCAACTTGGTGGATATATCATCATGATTCTGTCTATCTTTTATTTCCAGGTGGTCCCCAGATTTCTTTCTCTACTCCTGATCTTTTTCCATTTGAATAATCTATTTTCTCTTAATGGTTATAAGGCATTCTCAGCTGGCTGTCTTCCTGTCTCTCAAAACTCAACTTGACAGAGAAAGAATTGCTTAATTCAGTCTAAACCTTTTCTATTATCAAACTTTTGCAATAATATGAGAAGTATTTCCTTTCTGTCACTTGAAATTATGTCCTTTTCAATAATTACCTATTTTGGTTTCTTATATTAGTTATTTTTGTACTTAATCAAAATATATATCAAGTATTCATTGTGTACAGTGATAGGACAAAAGAGATAAAAGCCATAAACTTTTTTCCCAATTAAACAGTCATTTCATACAGGAGTTCTTAAAATTGTATGTATATGTCATAGACAACTTTGTCAGTCAAGTACAATTTATGAACACCCTTATCAGAGTAAAATTTTAAGTACGCAAAATAAAATCTATATGATTCAAGGAAAACAAAAATATATTTAAATAAAGGTATATTTTTTCCTATCCTAGTTCATGAACCTACTGCAATTCATCCATAGACCCTCTGGGGACAGTAGAATAGAGGAAGAGGTATAATTTGGGGTTTGAATACATGATAGAACTTCAACACATACAGATAGGTATTGTGAAGATATTTTATCAGAAGAAATAATATGAGCAAAGACATGAAAGTAAAGATTCCCCACTATTCTCATGGAATAGTAACTTTGGCCAGTGAGTAACCCCTAAAGTGCCTCAGCATTGCTAGTAGAACCAGCAGACTCCTCCTCTAAGAACCATTACATTCTCCTGCATACCCCCAGGCAAGCAAACAGCCACCAGACTAGAGTTCCAGACACTTGCATCAGCATGGAGTTGGCCAAAAAGCTACCAACAGCCTAACCACTACTTAGCACACCCCCACTGGCCTCAGCACCCATGGGACACCAGCATTAAGACTCCAGCTTAACACCAGGTCAGTGCCAGACATCTATGTCTCCAGCAACACCAGCCATTCTCCCACTTCAACCCTTCCCCCAGCACAGCATCAGGACAAGGTCATAACTGGGCCTCCAGGCAACACCAGTAATGAGCTAGCTCCTACAGGCCTTGGCAAAAGAAGCCCATGATAGTGCACCTTCCACTCCAGGAGCAGAGTTCAAATTTAAAAGAAAGGGAAAAGGCCAAAAAAGATGTATAAAAACAAAGAATCTGATCATAGAAAGTTATGGTGACAGGGAAGCTCAAAACACAAACTCAGAAAGGACAACAATGTCAAAATATCTATTAGCAAAACTCAAAAGAAAAATGAAAAGTACTTTCAAACCTAGAAAGAACTCATGGAAGAGATGAAAAAGGAGTTCTTCAGAGAAGAGTGATAGAAGAAAACATGGGAAAAGAAATTATAATGATGCAAAAGAATTAAGGGAAAGAGTCAATAGCTTAGAAAAATAAGAGAACTACTTAAAAAGTAGAATTGGCCAAATGAAAAAGGAGATACAAAGATCCATTAAATTAAACAACTCCTTAAAAAGTACAATTGACCAAATGGAAAAGAAAGGACAAAAGCTAATTGGGAAAAATAATACCTTAAACATGAGAATTGGGTAAGTGGAAGCTCATGACTGTATTAAACTTCAAGAATCAATCAAAGAAATTCAAAAAAATGAAAAAATGGAAGAAAATGTAAAATATCTCATGGGAAAAACAACTGATTTAGAAAAGAGATCCAAGAGAGACAACATCAGAATCATTAAACTACCTGAAAGCCATGATCAAAAGGAGAATCTGGACAACAGCCTTCAAGAAAATATCACGGAAAATTGCCCTGATGTCCTTCAAAGCAGAGGACAAAATAAGCATTGAACGAATCCAAATTTGATCCTCAACACCAAAAATTGAAGAGAAGCACAAACTGTAAAAAGGGAAAAAAGAAAACATAAGGAATTCAGTACAGCTAAACTATTTACAGCCCAGTATGAAAAGATGAAACTTTTAATTCTTAAAAATTGTATGGGGCAGTTAGGTGGCGCAGTGGATAGAGCACCAGCCCTGAAGTCAGAAGAACCTGAGTTCAAATCTGGTCTCAGACACTTAACATTCCCTAGCTGTGTGACCCTGGGCAAGTCACTTAATCTCAATTGCCTCAGCAAAAAGAAAAAAAAAATGTACCACTAATAATACAGTTAGAAGGAACATACATAGACATAGGCATGAGGTGAATTTGAGGGAATGACAAAAAATAAGAAATGAGAAAGAGTGCAGAAAGTAAAGGAAGAATGGGATGAATTATATCAAATGAAGAGGCTTTAAAGACCTATTACAATAGAAGGGAAGATGATACATCAAATATAGAAATCTATCTTACCCAACAGGAAAGTAGAAGGCAAAGAGATTAAGTAAAGAGGGTGAGGGTTGAAAGTGACAAGGGAGGGCAAAATGGGGAGGCAGTAATAAGAAGCAAAACACTAGAAAGGAAGGATAGGGTAAAAAGAAAGAGAAAAATATAAAAAGGGGGAAATCCCATGAATGTGAATTTTTATTACATTAAATTAAAAAAGCTGTTGTAAAAAAAAAAAAAAAAACAAAAAAAAAACATAATGCAACCCAAGATTAAAAGAAAGCAGAAAGGAAATAATTTTTACAGAAAGTATCTTTGATAAAGTCCTTAACTTCTCAAAGATATAGAGAACTTAGTCAAATTATAAGAGTACAAGCTATTGCCTAATTGATAAATGATCAACAGATATGAAAGTCAGTTTACTGGTGAAGAAATCCAAACTTTTTTATAGGCATTTAAGTGCTCAAAATCACTTTTGATTAAAGAAATGCAAATTAAAACAATTCTGAGGAACCATCTCACACCAATCAGATTGGCTAATATGACCAAAAAGGAAAATGATAAGTGTTGGAGAAGATGTAGGAAAATTGAGACATTAATGCATTGATAGAATTGTGAACTGGTCCAACCATTCTGGAGAGCATTTGGAATTATGCCCAAAAAGCAACCAAACTGTGCATATCCTTTGATCCAACAATACCATTACTAGGTTTAGGAATAGAATCTGTATGTGAAAAAATATTTATAGCAGCCCATTTCATGGTGGCAAAATATTAGAAATATAAATTTTGGTATATGAATGTAATGGAATACCATTGTGCAATAAGAAATAATAAATAGATTGATTTCAAAAAACCTTAAAAGATTTATATGAACTGATATGAAGTGAAATATGCAGAACCAGAAAAAGATTATACACAGTATCAACTATGATCAACTATGGATGACTCAGCTCTTCTCAGCAACACAATGATCCAAGCCAAGTACAAAGGATTCATGAAGCAAATTGCTATTCACATCCAAAGAAAGAGCTAATGGACTCTGAATGCAAATCAAAGAATACTTTTTTTCAACTTTATTCTTTTTTCTGGTTTTTCTCTTCTTGATATGTTCCTACTTTTATAATTTTGTTTAATGTTTTGATTAATATATTGTTCATGATGCACATATATAACCTATATCAAAGTACCTATCATTTTTGGAAGAGGGGAAGAAAGAGAGGAAGAAAAATTTGGAACTTCAAAATCTTGTAAAAATGAATGCTATAAATTGTCTTAACATGTGACACGGAAAAATACTATGAAGAACAATAAAAATGAGATAAGTTTTAATTTTTAAATAAAATTAATTGTATTTTAATAGGAAATATTTAGCTAGTGATATGGAAATCCTTTGCTAATCAACTATCTATGCCAATTTACACCAATGATTAGAGAAAAATAACAAATGTAAAGGTATTCATGTAATTAGGCAAGTTCAACCCAATCTTCTTTAACTGTTGAAATTTATTTTAAATGGGAAATGGATAAGGAAAGAAATAGACTATCATGAAAGAATTTCAACCAACATGAATTAATTGCCACAACAAGGAGACTAAAAAAGCTTAGAAAATATCTTCACCATCAAACATACTTTATCTTATTTCTAAGCAGAAAGGCAGATAACCAAGAAACTATCAGTTCAGAAAATAAACTGATTTGTAAATTTCTATAGAAAGAGATAAAGGAAGACTATAACTAATAACACCTAAGGAAGGAAGAGAAGAAAATATGCAGAAAATAAGACCTATTATTTACCCAATCATCACTATTACTTTTGTCTAGGATTTCTTGTATTCTATAGATGGAATATCCTCCCTTCCTACTTCATCTTCATAGAATTCTTTGATTATAACCCTGTACATGAGGTCCCTCCTGATCATCTCCCAAATGTCTTTTTATTTGCTTTTTTGGGAGGAGGGCAGGGCAGTTTAATCATTTTTATTAACAAGGTCAATAAGTTATTACATTTAAAAGGATGGTCATTTGGTAATCTCTTTTGGACCAAAGACAATCAGAACAAAAATAAACATGTCCATCAAACCCTTCATCAAGAGTTTCTACCTATACGCGGGGATATTATGTGAGAGGAAAAATGGATGGCGCTTGACAAAAATCAAAGGGGGCAATCCCTTTTTATAACATTGACAAAATCAAAGAAGGCAGTATCCTTTGATAAGAAGACCTTACAGATAAAAGACATAAAAGGAAAAAGTAGATGTCTTCTTTTCTCTAAAATCATCTGATTTAGTTCTGTAGGTGTGGTGTAGTCTGTTATTCTCCCAATCAGGTCACTTGTAGAATTTTCATTTATTTTGCATGTATTTTTACTTTCTTTTCTATATATATGCCATTTTTCTGAATCCAGTAGAATTTGATCTCTTTAAAGACAGGAATAATTTCTTTCATTTCTTTCTCTTTTTTGTTTAATAAATGTTCATTGGACTGATTGAATTGAAATGGAATATTAGAAAAGTCCAAAAACAATTTCTTTTTTAAAGAGATGATAGTCTATAGTACCCAGGAAAGTCCCTACTTCTAAATGAAACATGTTTATCTGTGTTTCAAAGTTGATTAAGCCAGTCATATCTGGAAAGTAATATTAGCTTTTTTTTTTTTTTTTTAAAGTACTGATTTCATATGATTTCATGGATATAGCAAATGTCCAGGTGAGAAAACTCTCTTCCAATTCGGGTTATCACCTTCTATGCTATTTGTAGTTTGAAAAAAAAATGCCTGAGGCACTAAGAAAGTTAAGATTTGCCTAGGGTTGCAACCAGTTTGTTTCAAAGGCAGAACTTGCACCCAGGTCTTCCTGGCTTCCATTTTCATTTTGCAAAGCCGCATGCCAAACTGTGTGATCATCTACTTAATAATGCATACTATTAAGGGAGAATGCACATGTTGTCTCCTTTATATAATCTAGGAGAAGATATGCGAATAAAAAACCCTTTATTTCATCATCTCTCAGGAAAGGAAGAAATGTTAGTTTTTATTAAAGTTTGAAAAATGAAGAATGATTTTTAGATTATTTTATATAGACTTGTTGGTTTAGGAAAACTATCTGCAAAAACAGAAGAGAAAATTTTAAAGATTTCCTATAATTAGCAAGCAACAATATTATATTGTAACATCAAACTTCAATTAATCACTACCCCTTATTTTGTTCATTAACTTAAGACTGACTGAATTGTAATGTAGGACAAGGGGAAAAGAGTAAATTAAGCAGATTCTATATTTCACTTCATTTAATTAAGTCATGAGAATTTAAATATATTAAACAACTTTAAATTTTATAATTTTTGAGTCTTTGAATGCCTTAGTCTTTTCCTAAATAATAATCTTTCTATCTAGAACTGTATTAATTTTAAGGAAAATTAAAAGATGTAAAACAAAAAAAAAGTACATAATTCAGTGATCTAAGTTGTATTAGTGAAGCTGTAAGTCTTGCTAATTTTCTTTGATTTGTTGTTTCATACCTTGTTATTCTTTTCTGGAATCAATGAACACTGGAATATTTTGATTGATATGATCCAGTATTAGAATATTAACATCATTGATTATGTTGGTATTTAGTACATTTTTTAAAAAAGAAAACTAAGGTCTATATGATATTCTTAAATTTTAAAAGATAGTGTATTGAAATACACTTAGGAATTGTGTTTCCAAACGATTCAGAACTGAACAACAAAAACAATTCACTAGTAAATTCAAAATTCATTTAAGGAACTCTTATCAGCTATTCAGCCAAACTGTATCTTTCACATATGTGACTAGCCTTATTCCTGGAATGTACTCCCTGCCTTTTTCATATTATAAAGTACTTCCTTTAAGATATAGCTCAAGAAATATTCTGTTCATGAACTCTCCAAATGTGGGTGCTCTCCTTCTTCAACTAACTTACATTTTATATGTTTATATATATTTACATTTATACCCTAACTAAATGAACTCTGAGATTTACTTGTCAGGTATATGGAAAAGGGAAAAAATTATGGCCAAACAAGAAATATAGGAGATCATGGGAAGTAATATGGAAAATTTGTATTACATGAAACAAGTTCTGTCTAAAGGAAAAAAAAAAAAACAGCCAAAATTTAAAGAAAAGCAAGAAACTGGGTAGATACTTACAGCAAGTTTCTCTGATAAAGGCCTCACTTCTCATATGTGTATCTGAGCCAGATTTATAAAAATAAGAGCCATTTCTCAATTAATAAATGATCAAAGATATGACAGTCAGTTTCCAGAAGTCAAAATTATCTATAGTGTTATTAAAAAGTGTGCAAATTAAAACCTATCACATAGGGTAACATAACATGACAGAAAAGAAAATGATAAATGCTGGAATGGAGATAAAGGAACTTGGATCCTAATACACTATTAGAGTTATGAAGTAGTCCAATAATTGTGGAGAACAATTTGGAACTTTGCCCAAGGGGCTATAAATTGTGCTGACACTTTGATCTAACAATACCACAACAATGTCATTAAATCAAAAAACATCCCAAAAAAGGGAAAAGGATTTATATGTTTATAGCAGCTCTTTTTTGTAGTGGCAAAGAAATGGATATTGAGGGGCTGTTTATCAATTGGAGAATAACTGAATAAGTTCTGGTGTATGATTGTGATGGAATATTATTATGGTATAAGAAATGATAATTTCTGAAAAACCTGAATTTTAATGAACTGATAAAAAGTGAGCAGAACCAGACACTGTACTCAGTAACAGCAATATTGTAATGATGATCAAATATGAAAGACTTAGCTATTCTGCTCGGTAAAATGATCCAAGACAATTCCAAAGGATCCATGATGAAAAATATTAACTACCTCGGAAGAGAAAGAGATCTGGTGAATTCTGAGTACAGATAGATAGACGCTTTTTTTCCACTTTACTTTTCTTGAATCTTTTTGGTAACATGGCTAATATGGAAATGTGTTTTGCATGACTTCACATTTATAATTGATATCATATTGCTTGTCTTCTTAATCGGTGGGAGAGGGGAAGGAGGAAGAGAATTTAGAACTCAAAATTTTTTACAATCAATGTTGAATTTTTTTTAATAAAGTAAAAATAAATAAATATTTCCATCTCAATTTTATCCTTACTTAGAATGCATAAATTGCTACCAATTTAAAACATTTGTATGTCTATATCCCACTCTGTTCATATAAACTTGAAGTGAAATTGCAGAAAATAACCTAGGTTTGGACCATACATTCCAGATAATATGATTCTCCAGCTTAGCATATACTATAGAACCAAATTAGTTATTTAGTTGCCCATTCAAGCATCATTTAAGACTTTATTATGTGACATGTATTTTGAGAAATGCTAGAGATACAAAACCAAAAATAAAACAGAGAAGAATCAGAGCAAAAGGGAAAAACCATTGGAGAGATGAAAAAACAGAAAAAAAAGAAGTGAACATAGCATGTTGATTTACATTCAGTCTCCTTAGTTCTTTTACTAGATGCAGATGGCATTTTCTGTCCACAGTTTATAGGGATTGCTTTGGATCACTGAACTATTGAGAAGAAGCAAGCCTTTCACAGTTGATTCTTGAATATTCTTGCTGTTATTGTGTACAATGCATTCCTGGCTGTACTTGTTATCTTTTCAGGCCTTTCCATAATCAGTTTGTTTATCATTTTTATAGAAAAATAATATTCCATTACCTTCATGTACCACAACTTGTTCAGCCATCCTGAATTGATGGGCTAAATTTCTATTTTTTTTGAACTGTTTCTTTCTAGCTGCTTGCAATATATTTTCCTTGGTGCGATAGTCCTGAAATTTGGCCACGATATTCCTTGGGGTTTTAATTTTGGGGTCTCTTTCTGGAGGTGATCGGTGAATTCTTTCAATGCCAATTTTGCCTTCTGATTCTAAAACATCAGGGCAATTCTCTTTTATGATTTCCTGGAAGATAGCATCCAGGTTCTTTTTTTCATCGTGGCTTTCAGGGAGTCCGATAATCCTTAAATTGTCTCTCCTGGATCTGTTTTCCAAGTCAGTTGTTTTTCCTAGGAGATATTTCATATTTTCTTCTATTATTTCATTTTTTTTTTGTTTTTGTTTAACTGATTCTTGAAGTCTTATTGAGTCATTTACTTCTATTTGTTCAATTTTAATTTTTAAAGTATTATTTCCTTATCTTTTTTAGCTCCTTTTGTAGCTGGCCAATTGAATTTCTTGATTCAATGCATTCTTTTTCCATTTTGCCAGATTTATTTTTCAGTGAATTGTTGTCTTTTTCCAATTCACCAATTTTGTTTTTCAGTTCACCATTTTTATTTTCCAGTGAATTGGTGATTTTTTCCAAATTACCAATTTTGTTTTTCAATGAACTGTTTTCTTTTTCCAATTCACCAGGCTTATTTTCCAGTTTTTGATATTTCTGTTGCCCTGATCTCAATTTATTTCCCCATTCTTCTTCTAGCTCTCTTTTGAGATTCTTAATGCAATCATCCAGGTAAGCCTTCTGAAAGGGAGACCAACTTAAGTCTGCCTTTGTGGCTTCATCTGGGATTGTTTTCATAATGTCAGGATCTGGGGACTGTTCTATTTTTTCTCCGTAAAAGCTTTCTATGGTGAGAGCTCTCTTCTGCTTCTTGCTCATGATTTAAAGTTGGGATATTGGTCAAAAGCAGAGAAAACTGCAACAATTTGTATTTGCCCTGGGGCAGTTTGCCGAGTTGACTTCCGGTCTGAGGCTGGTCGGGCTGGATTCGCACTAGAACCACGTTTTCAGTTGCTCTCGATCCACCCTTTACCAAGGGCAGATCTGCCAAAGCACCTGCCTGCAAGCAGAGCAAAGTGGCCCAGGCGTCTCCCAGGGGCTTCCTGGGTGCCTAAAATCCGCCCCTCTATCGCAGCCCTGACTTCCGCCCCGGCTGGAGTCTGATCGCGACCAGCAGCCGATTTCCCCTGAGGCTAACCTTCTCTGGAGTTCTTTCAAGGTAGATTTTTGATAGAAGTGCGTTGTAGTCCAAATGTTTGGCAGGGCCCTCACTCAAAAACGAGTTGGAAGGCTCACTTTGTCTGGGTTTGAGGGAAGGTCCCAGGAGTTCACAGAGAAAGCTGTCTGTAGTTCGCCATCTTGGCTCCGCCAATTTCTATTTTTTTTAAAAGGTGTATGACTTTTTTTTTAGTTACACAATGGAAACAAAATATATTTATCTAATCAAAAAGCACTGAAATCTACATTAAAGTTTTCCAAGTAGTCTACCAAACTTAAACTGACAGGTGTTCTTCAAATTTATAAAGCTAAAATATTAGACTCCATGAATATAATCTAGTAGTAAATAATACCTTGCCTTAATACAGTGACTATAAAGAAGCTCTAATTCTAAATTAATTTTAGAAGGAAGATTTTTAAATATGTATGTATGGATTGGATCAGTTATTTGTCATATTTTCTTATATATCATCCCCCCATGTCTATTTGCTATAAGTCACTAAATAATAGTTGATAGAAAAGTTCAATTTAGCAATATTGTAATTATTTTAATTATTATAAGCTTGTGTTTAAAAATTTCTTCAATATGTTCTTTTTAAGATTTTAAGCAAGATTTTAAAATGAGAGGAAAATACAAAGGATATTGCTTAGTTATATTTTCAAAAGCAACTATAAATCAAATACTTCAGAATATAAATAATGGAGTAGTCCTTAATTCTTGAATTCCAAAGAAAAGTAAAACATTTTTATTTGAAGGAATAATGCCATTTGTTTAATACTTAGTTTCATTGTTTGCTGTGGATAAGAGAAATGTTCCCCATAATCATAGGATGTCATTCCATGCCTATCAGATGTCATTTGTGAAGACATCTTGTCAAATGAAAGAATTAAGCCAAAATACTTTAACATTTAAAGACCAAACATTCAGAAGTTCTGGGTATTTTTTTTTTTTTTTTGCATCAGTGTTTTCACAATTTTGTCTTACCATGTTTTTCTATAAGATTTATAATCCCTAAGTAATCTTGGAGCTCAATGTGTTTTGTTTATATGGAGTTCATATTTTCTTTCAATGCTGTTTATTCCTTTTTTCTTCTTTTCCTCTAAATTGTCCTTTACTTTTTTATATATTTGCATTCCCAATGATTCTTTCATTTCTCTGGTGAGACTAAACTATGGATTCAAGTTTTTTTTTCCCAACTTGCCAATTATTTCTGCTATGCAAATTATAAATTCTGTTTTCAAAATTCTTATTTCTTTTACCAATTATTCAGGAATACACAGTTATGATTCCATGCCCTCTTGGGAACTGTCCGAGTCCTCATTTCCTCAGTTGTTGGTATATTTATACATAGATGCCCGGACTCTTTTTTCTGATCTAGAGGTCATATTCTTTCCTGTTATTAATATCTTAACTTTGGGTTTATACACTTATACTCAAACCTTTCTTCCTGAGATCTTTGTTAATCTTAAATTTTTTTCCATATTCTATATCACTTCCTTATTCCTTTCTTCTCTGTTGCAGTTTCCCTTGGGGCTAGATCTCCAAGCCATCTTGATTTTCTCTTACAGTAAATAATAAAGTTGAACTTGGTTGCAAGACTATGAATTAAGACTGTGCAGCCTTGCCCAAGCATAGTAGACAATGGGGGAAAGAGTGCCAAATAAGCCTACTTGGGGTAAGAGTCGGTTTTCTCTGTTGTTAATTCATTGTTTTTTACCTTGTTATGATTCTTGGGCCCTAAACCACAAAAGAGACTGTTAAAGTTGTTTTATCTCTTGTTCATGAGTCATGAGGTAGTAAGAATAAAAACAAAAAAGCAAACAAACAAAACCCCCAAAATTAGTCTTCTGCTTTATTGTCATATGACCTGTAATTATTCATTACTTTCATTTGACTCCCATTCTTTAGCTGGTCACTTCTTGTCTCTTAGTTTCATCCAAATTTATTTAAATACCTAAACTTAAGTTCTTAAAGGGAACCCTGTGTGGAAAATTAAGGGAAAAGATAGGAATATATGGATTGTTCTGATGGTACCCAAGTCCCCAGGTGATCTATTTCACATTATTAAGTGATTTAAACCTATTCCATAGTATTTGTCACCAAATGGCTTAAATAATTGCTGCTCTTCCCCAACATGCCCACATGGTTTTATATACTTAATTCTTGCTGCAAACCAGCTATCAATATTAGCAATTCAAATTTTGTAAGGATATTTAAAACATATATACACCACAATGCCCAATATAATTAAGTCTTACTTTAATGGATCTCTGTGCTCATCAATTTATAACTCACTCTAATCATACAAATTAATAATTTTGGGTTTTTATCCACAGAGTCAGAGTGAAATATTTGATGGAGTGCTAGAATTTAAATTAGAAAACCCTGAATTTGAATCTTCCTTCAAATGCTACTAGCTCTGTGACCTTGAGCAAATCACTTACTATTGCAATACCTTAGTTTCCTTATTTGTAAAATGAGGGGAGTAGGGTAATTAGACTATTAATCCAACTCTAAATCTCTGATCCTATGAACCTCTTGAAATTGGTGACCAAATGGAGCTTACTTCTGCAAATCTGTGTAGATAAAAAACAGTCTAAAAAGGAAGAGAATAAGTATTTTTTTTTCAAAATAATAAAGTGCTAATTTTAAGTTTGTAGCTGCCAACTAATATGCCAAGGACTGCCTTATGTTTCTTGAATAAATATATCTTTAACATAATTATGCATAAAGATATCTGACATTAAAATCTAAGTTTACATAGTTGGGGAAAAGATACTGAAGTAAATCTGTTAGATATCTTTACACAAATTCTTTTTAAAAAAATACTTAGAAAGTCTACTGTTGATTTGGTATTGTTATGAATTAATTATAATAGATTGAAAATATTTTTCCCAATGTACTATATAAGTAACAAAAGTTCTCTCCACTTTTTCTTGCCTCTTAAGTAGTTTTGTACCAACATGAAATGCTACCTAAATAAAATAATAACAATAATAACATTAGTGACCAGAAGATAACAAGTATTTTATTCTGGTACCTCACTAAAGATCATTTAGTAAGAGTTGCATAATAAATGGTACAATAGTGTCTGAAAGAGTAAGTGAATGCCAAGTTTAAAAATTTAATTCCCTCTTTTCTGAAGGGTGGAGTGGGCTAAGGAAGTAGAGAATATTTCTTTTTTGTTTTATTTTATAAATCACATAAAATAGTCTACTATAAGTATGCTTTTACATATGTGTTTAGAAAACCCTTTACTTCCATGACCTATACTTGGGAAAAATATGGTCCTTGTATAGGTTTATTTTAAAATAATGTTAGTAGTAGTAGTAACAGAAGTATTTTTTGTTATTATTTTTCAGTCATTTCAGTCATGTCTGATTCTTTGCAATCCAATTTGTGGTTTTCTTGGCAAAGATACTGGATTGTTTGCTATTTCCTTCTTTAATTCATTTTACACATAAGAAACTGAAGTAAACAGGGTTAAATGACTTCTCAAGAGTCACACAGCCAATAGGAGTCTACAGCTACTAACAGGTTAGATTTGAGCTTGGGAAGATAAGTCTTCCTAACTTCAGGCCCAGCATCCTTTCCATTACATCACTTAGATGCCCCATAAAATAGTAGGTGTGATCCTAAAAAGATATGTGCACTTCAGATTTTTCCCAAATATATTCTCTCACTTCAACTCCCAATCTGTGTTTCTAATAGCCTTCTAGATATTTCCATTTTGATGTGTATCTATCACTCAAAATAAAATTCAGTATCTACTCTTCCTAACCCCAATACATTTATCCTTCTACCTTCCCTTCTATTTGCTAATGGTATACCCACTGATGCAGTTATCTACCTTAAAATAAGAAATTCGCCTTTGACTTATTTTTTACATTCTTCTTCCCTTATATCCAATAGGTCAATAAATTCTATTAATTATTCTGTTAAAGTGCCTCTTTCTCCACTCCCTTCCTCTTCATCCCAATTCCTTTACCCATGTCCAAGCCCTCATTACTTTACTTCTGAACTCCTTCAAGTGCCTCCTCACTTAATTCCCAAATTCCAATTTGTCATTATTTCAAACCAGCCTAAGTATTAACTCCATAGTAAATATCCTTAAATACATCTGTCATACCAGTTCTTTACTCAAATATCTTTAATGGTTCTCTATTTTCTTTTTTAAAAATTGAGTATATATATATATATATATATTACATATATATATATATATTCTTTCATTTGATATTTTATTCTCTTATAATATGACCCTACCATGTCTTCATTTTCTCATTCCTTTCCTTCATCTTCTACTCAAATATAAAGGGCCACTTCATTGTCCTACCAATATTTTCTCTGCCCTAAACTAAAATATTCCTTTCTGCTCTTTTTCTTTTCTGAACCTCCCTTCCTAATATCTGGAATCTTCTATACCTGGATCCTAACAAGCTAGAAAGTTATAGCTTCATAGATAATTGGCACCTCTTCGCTTCTAATATGAGAGGTTTTAATATGGCAAATCAATAAGACATACCTGAATAAGACCCTTCCTTATGCCTAAAAAACACATGATCCTCTTGTACTTTTCCAGTTATTATTATAATGAAAGTAATGAGGACTTTGGAACCTGACCCATTAAACTGGCAAAAGCTTAATGTAACCAAGACCAGAAGCAAATTTTAAGAAGATCATAGATTCCCTCCACTTGTCTCAACCTGAAGATCATCAAATGCAAAACTCTCTGGCAACATAAACAACCTGAAGCGTTTCCTTCCTTTCTCTCTCCTACTCTAGAAGTGTTAGACCAGGCTCCACCATAGGGAAGAGCAGAGTACACTGCTCTAATCTGGGATATGTAAGCTTCTGCTCTAATCTGGCGTCTGGGGTGGATGCAGTTCTGATACTTTTCCATTGTTCTTCCTGCCTTCCTTTCATGCTCCTTGAGGGTCTCCAGTTATACTATATAACTTTCTTTTAAATATATCAAATACAAATAATAATTACTATAATAATATTGATATTTGCATAGTGTTTTAAAATTTACAGAGTTTTACGTGTGCTTTGTGCTTGTGTCTCACAACATCCCCACTACTGGTATTATTAGCTTCATTTTACAGATGAGAAAACTGAGGTGGAAAGCATCAGAGTTTGAAAATGAACCAAACTTTTTCTGATTCCAGCTCTAATAGTCTTTCTACGACACCGGGAAGTCTTACAAATAAAAGTATATGTTGATTTCAGCATTGGTTGACACATCTGATTAATTTTTTCAAAGTCCCTTTAAGGCCCAATAAGAGACTTTAATATCTTCCTGACCACTTCAACCCTAAATGTTCATCCCCTTCTCTGTTACTGTTATTGTAATTATACTTTGTTCTATATAATTTAGCACTTAATTACATATTGCCTCCTACTGTCTATTAATTGTTTCATATACATTCTTTTTGTTTCCTAGAATGGACTCTGAGTCCTTTAAAGTTAAGGAACAAATAGTTTTAGACTTCTATATATATGTCAGAGATCCTGAAGAGTGATGAGCATCTTAGACACTAGAATAATGACAGTTCCGATTTATTTAGCACATAATGGGTTACCAAGCAACTTAACATCACACTATGAGGTAGATACTGTAAGTATAATGCCATTGACTCCCTTTTACACATATGGAAACTGATTTTCAGTTAAGTTTAACCAATTGCCCATAGTCACAATTCTACTAACTTGGTACTTAAACCCAGGGCTTATAATGTACAAGTTAATGTGCTATTTTCACTATACCTTACTATCTTTATGTAAAAAAGGAAAAAAAAGAAAGAAAGAATAATAAAAAAAACTTACTGATATTTTATTTGCACTGAAGACTTCTGTGTAAGAGAATTCTGTGAAGGAATTATCTAGTTACTTAACCTCTTCTGTTACCAATCAGTAAATATAGATTTTTACTAAATAGAATATGCCTCCATATATTACAATATAACAATAGCCATTTTAAGTGAACAAAAAGAGGTAAGTCAACAAAAATGAGCATGTCATAAAAACTTAACCTCCTCCTGGATGTTTTTTTAACCCTCATTCCCCTAGATTAGAGGTCTGTATATTCTTCAAAAAAACAATTTGTTTGAAAATTGTTTTTCAGAATAATTGGTTTCCTTTGTAATCATAAGGATTTTATTTGCTGCATTTAGAAATGTCATTCGCAGACTTCCAAAAGAGTCCATCGCATACACACACACACACACACACACACACACACACACACACACATTACCCACACACACATTTTAAGAACCTCTGGACTAGATGCTAATGCTGACATTTCCTAACAGAAAAGCCTGGAAGAAGCAGGAGTTGGTGATACACTATAAAAAAAGGAACATTCTCTGTGTTTTTTCAGCAGTTAGATTTGCTACCACTCATTCTACTACTTTCCTAATAACTACAACATTACTTCAGTATAGCAGGAGTCAGTAAGATTGCCAAGGCATGGAAAGCTCAATAAATAGTTTCATACTCATTCAGAAAGGGTTTTTTCTTTAGTGAGGTTTTCATTACTTTTTTTCAAGAAGTTTGAAAATTACTGTTAAGTGCCACTTGGTTTCTATTTGTTCTCAATGCTGAAAATAGCATGGGAAATTTAAGCTGGCAAAAAAGAAAAGAAAAAAAGCAGCCTCAGTAGAGTATTGTAATTTTTGAAGTAAATCTATTACTTTTTCATCCAGTGTAGACAGACTCCTACTAACCCTTTATTGGGGATTGTGGGAGAGAGAAATAAAACAAAGGAAACAATTTGGACTTTCTGCATTTCTGAAAAAAATTACCAAGTTCCCTAAGAATGTTTCCATTACCACTGACAAGCCACCAAACGGCAAATCCAAATGAGCAGCCTCATTCAGAAGGCTCACTAGTCAATTCTGGAAGAGAAGGAGGTCTGCCATAGAAAGTAAATGGACAGATTGAAGGAGGAAGGAGGGGGTAACATTTTCTGGAAGCAGGTCTTGAAAATCCTGTTCACAGCCTGAAACTGCATAAATTGTCTCTACATATGTTATTGCTACCTTGGGAGCCATGATAGCATATGCATTTTGGAGGGGTTTCTTTCCTCCCCCCAAAATAGATATATGTCCATGAATATATATGTTTAATGCATGAATATTATGATTTCTCTTCCATAGGGTGCTGTGGTCCCTTTAGACTTGAATTTTATAAAGAAAGAGAAATCTATTGAGAACATTTTATAAATATATATATATATATACATATATATATAAAAGCAAGAAAATATAAGTTCTATTTTCTATTTTATAATTTATCTCCAGAAACAAAAAAAAAGGAACAAAAGAGGAAAAACAAAACACATGTCAAAAAAGGCAATCCAGCTTTTTTAAGTGCACACACAAATTTGTGATAGTTGGTCTTAAGGAACAGTGAAAGCAGCAACATGAATACAATTCTATGCATTTGTATTAAGTCCATCAGTAGAATAGGAAAGTGCTGTACTGTGAAACTGTCCTGTTATATGTAAAAGTTCCCTCACAATTAAAATAGACACTTCTCTTTGCCAAATCATTTCAATGAGGCCGGTAACTGTCTCTTGAACACCAATTTTACTGTTGTGAAAGAAACATTATTGGATGTGAGTATGCTCAATTCTTGCTGCTTTTGTCAGAAAACCCATGTCTTTAATATATGTAATGTTACTGTTCATTATATGTGATATAAAACAATTTGATAAAAGCAAATAATTGCACCATATTTTGTCCCAGTTAGTTTTCTCTAAAACAGACTGAAAAATCTAATATGAGTTCCCTGAAATGCAGTTACTTCTAAGCTCGGGTATTCTGGAACACATAAAATAAATATATGATCAATGAAATGAAATATGACAAAATGTTTCATATTGATGTTTTCTTCTTTCAAAAATGTCTTTTTGGTTAATGCCCTAAGTCACTTTTTCCATACATTTGCTTTTTTCATAACATATAGCTTTCCTAGTTCTGATTTCAAGTTCAGGGAGCCTGGGGAGAATTGGAAGATTTCTTCAAACCAGGGCTGTTCTTCAGCCTTTCACATGAGAAAATTGTTAGGAGCATTAAAGTATTCCTGACTATGTTGCATTCCTTTGTTCAGAGTGAGTTTTGGGAACACATCCTTTTCTCATTATATTTCCATAAAATATATTTGATCTATTCTATTCTTAGAATACCTCTGATGTGGTCTGTGAGTGGAGCACAGTATAAAAATATTTCTTTTTTATATGAGACAAAATGTTTCCATTTCTTAGACACATAAAAAAATCACTCTACAGCATTCTAAGAAAGGAAAACTTTTCTGATACTTTTTTAGTGGTAGTCAGTAAATACTACAAAGACACCCTCCCTTCCTCCCCCCCCCCCCCCCTTTTTTACAATGGGGTCACCCAAAGGGGTTGGCAAAAAAAAAAAAAAATAGTGTAAAGAAGCTGGGGAGGGACAAATGAAAGAAAAGAATAAGAGAGAAAGTTTAATAATAATACTAAGAAAGCAAGTTTATATGAAGAACAAAATAAATTAATCATCTTCCTCCCAGACAAAAATATTTGTGCCAAAATTAGACTGTGCATTAATACATAGAAAATTTGAATAGTTTTAAGCATAAATGTTTCCAACACCCTGGCATATAGTAAGCATTTAATAAATGTTTGTAGAACTGAAATAATTAATTAAAAAAAAAAAAGAAAACCAGAAGTATCTTTCTTCTTCTTGTCACTAATAAATATCAGTACAGTGCAATCATTGACAAGTGATCAACAGCTACTCACTAGTCTCCACTTCTACTCTGGCAGAACTGTTGATTGCTCTAACAGCAAACAACTCCTTCTGGGAACATTCTCTTCAGAATGTCTATCTTTGGTGTTTCCTTTCTGAAGGGACAACTACATGAAGTCTATATGCTAAAATTCACCATTCAACACGTTTTCCTGAAGCACATGCTTTGTTTCTTTCCTCTCTGGTTCATTCTCCACATTGTTGCCAAAGGGCACACAGAAGTATGATCCTATCACCCACTCACCCCTCTGCACATATACATACCCTTCTCAAGAAACTCTAGGGGCTACCTGTGACCTCTAGGATAAATTATGAATTCCTCGGTTTTGAATATAAATTTCTTCATAATCTAACTCCAGCCTGACTTTGCAGGTTTGTTATATTTTATTCCACTTAGCTCATTCTAAGAACTACCCAAACTGGTTTCCGTATTTTTTCCCTCTTATATAGCAATCCACAGGCTTATATAATCTCTGTGCCTTTGTAGATATTCTGCCTAAGTCCCCACCTCCTAAAAGGGGACTTTCTCATCAGATGCTATTTCTTCACCTCCTGAAATTACTATTTTTTAAATTTATTTTCATGTGTACATCTGCTTTTCCCACAATAAAATGTATACTCTTTGAAAGCAAGGACTTTTTTTTCTTTTATTCTCAACACAGCTCAGCATCTGGAATATGGGCATTTAATAAATGCTTATTGTATGACTTAGGGATTGCTGAACATTATAGAAATAAAGATCAAACAAAAACAACTCCTGCCTTCAGGAAGCTTATGTCCTGCTGGGACCCAAGAAAATCACAAATTAATTGTGCAAGATAAATATCTGCAGAACCCAATCAAACATACAAGATAAGGGACCCTAGAATTTGTAATTCGTGGATTTATTGCCAAAAAGTTTTGATTGCTATACAAATGAAAAATGAAGGCTATTTGATCCCTAATATTAAGAAGCAAGACTGTATACTGGCAAATGAATGTCATATTTGTTGAGCAACAAGAAGTCTCTAAATGTCTGGGAAGGCTCCATGTCCACAAATTGCTTCCATGCTCACTAATATCTTTATAAAACAATTTCCCCTCGCTTCTGATACAAAGGAGGGAATGCATATTACTTCATTGAATCTTTAATACCATAAAGTAGGTACTATCATTATGTCCATTTCCTGGGTGAGAAAACTGAAGCAAGCAAAGATTAAATGATTGACTCAGGCTCCCCTTGCCATTATATGTCAGAAGCAGGTCTTGAACATAAGTCTTCCTGGCTCTTGCGCAAGCTTTGTATCTACTCTATTTGTGGATGTGATTATGAGTGAAAATAAGTAATGAAATAAAATAATATGGCCATATTATTTAAGTAAATTCATTCCCAGGATATATTTAAGATACAATTTCCATTGTCACTTTCAATTCAAAGCTCATTTCCCAACCAACACCCCTGGAAATTTTCCTTTTATTGGTTCTTCAAACAATATGAGAAACCTGTCAATAAAAACATGCTATGTAATTAATCATCCCATATTTTGAAAAGTATTAGTCCATAGACAGAAATGTGTAAGGAAAGCATTCATGAGCTAATGAACAAAGATGTTTGATTTGTATGTACTTTTGCTCTATTAATTACCACAGAGCTGGCTTTATACAGCTTTCAAACTATGAAAGACTCAGTCATAAAATTCAGGTTCATATGAATGGAAAATTTTCAAATGATCTCAATTTTTCTCAGGCATTTTTCTCAATAAGCATTGCTAAGTTAATAAAAAGAATTAAAATGAGTTTTTAAAAGATAACTTGTTTCATGCAAATACAGTCTAGCAAAAAGCAGGGTGGGGAGGTATATTTCATTTACCTAAACTCAAAACAAAATTCAACTAGCAAAGAACAAGTTTCAATGTAGTAATTTCATTCTATTTTCTATTAATACTTATTAAGGTATTCAGAAAAGATAATACTGTTTACTAGATGGAAATATGAGTTTTTAATGATAACTTTTTCATTCTGATTAAATCCCTTCTCCTTGAGCTCTCAGAAAAGGAAGGTTTACTGACTGCTTGAATATCTCTTACTTATACCAAATAGTTCAATACACTCTCTAAAAAGAATCCAAAGTAACCTGTGTAATTCATCTTAAATCCTTAATGATTGTAATACTCTTATTATATCTAGTCAAACTGAAAAGTAGCAATTAAAGGCAATTATTAAGATAACTATTACTAAAACAAAATTCTCTTTCACTGTGAACAACCTTTTTTGATGGATCAATTATGCCAGTAGCTGTCCAAGTACAATGCTTCATTCTATATATGTAAACCCTTTTGTAATGATAGCATTGAAATTCATGTTAAGCATTGATATCTTTCCTTTTTAAAATATATTTGAATTACATTTGTTTTACAACTGCTTTAATTGTTATAACCTTTTTAATAATTGTTGCTTTTTTCAGAAGAGGCTATAGGAGAATGCTATCCCCATGATATGGTATAAAAAACATTAATTGTACCAACACTAGGTAGACTGTGACACTAATTTCAGCTCTGATATCAATTAGCCAAGTGACCATAAGAATTTTCCCATTTGCACTTCAGTTTCTTCAACTATAAAATGGGGAGATTGAAACAGATGATTTTGCAAGGTTTCTTCCAATTCTATAACTCCATTATTTTTTAAATGCTATATTTTTTAACTTAATGATGAATTTTCAGGAGGGTTTTTCTGTCAGGTTTTTTAGACTTGTGGCAAAGGAAGAAGACATATGGGAATATGCACTATCACATCAAAGAATGTCAAATAACTAAGCTTAACAAACCATTTTTTTTAAATCAAATTTTATATAAACTACCTAATTGAAGTTTTAATGATTAAATATTTAATAAAGTTTTTTGTAAAAATTCTTGGTAAAATTCTTTGATTATTTTTAGCTAGCTCATAAATAAGAATTTTTCAAGGAGAGTAGAAAATGTGGAATCAAAATAAGGAACAGGAAGAAGAAAAGAGGAAAGAAAAGGAAGAAAAAGGAAAAGAAGAGGGAAAAAGAGGGTTAAGTAAGAAAATAAGGGAGGAGTTGAGTCAGAAAAGAGAAGGATAATAAAAAGAAGGGGAGGAAAAATAGAGGAAGTAGGAAGGGAAGAAGGATAGGGAGGGGGGGAAGGAAAATAGGCCAGGTGAATTAGAGGAGAATATTAACAAGGAAAGAAGAAAAAGAAAAAAGAAAAAGAAATAGAGGAGGCAATTGTTTTTATAAACATAAAAGGTTAGGAAAGCTTTATAATCATTAAATAACTAAAGCTGATGTTGAAGAAAAACTTTGGTATGAGCTCTAGCTATGGGCCTTGATTTTGAAACATATACACTCATATATCAACATAGTAATATGTCATGGCTTCTTCCATTTGTCTTCTTACGTTATTTTTCCGTTAATCATTACCAAACAAGATGCTTCTTCTCTAGCTCACATTATTAGCTTTTGCACAACAGAAGAGATCTGGTTTGTTTAAATGGAATATTTTCTCACTACTTTGTGTTGTTAAATATCTTAATGGAGAGATCTTGGAGGATAGAAATATAGTTTACTAGGCCTGCATGTCAAAATAGGTCATGGGACAATTCAAAAGAACATCAAATTAAAGAATCAATGACATAATCATAGCAGTTTTTGTTAGTATGCCCATTTTGGCACTTAATTATATTCGGTCTTTCAATCTGTTGCCAATATCTCTTTGGCTTATGTTCCCACCCAAGATTTCTCTAGGGAATAACATGGAATTATAGATTGAGAGCTAGAAAGGATCTCATAGACTAATTCTGCACTATCATTTTACAGAAGAATTTGTCTCATTTATATTGTTTCTTCTAATTGTTTCATATTTCTCCTCAACTCTCTGATGTTTTTAAGAGAAGGGCAAGGCCTGTGTTATATACAGTTTAGCCCTTACCATATTCTGCTCAGTAAGTTATTTTTTAAATTGAATTTTAAAATTTTTAAAATTAAAGTGAGACCAGGAAAACGGATATTTTTTTTTCAATCCTTCTCAATATCATTCTCAAGTCCACTATTTGTATATGTAAATCTTACTGAGCAATTTACACTGATTATGACAACTGTGGATGTCCTTATATAGTAAATTCTTAATCAAAGTTATCAAAAAAAACTATTGTAATTATAGATTGATATCAGAAACTGGGAAATTTATTTTATGACCTTTGAGACAAATTTACAGACAACTTTTATTTAAAAATAAAACAATTATATCAGGTTAAGAATAAGTTTGCAGGGGCAGCTAGGTGGTTCAGTGGATAGAGCACCAGCCCTGAAGTCAGGAGGACCTGAGTTCAAATCTGGTCTCAGACACTTAACACTTCCTAGCTGTTATAGGAAGAGTATTGGATTTGAAGTTAGAAAATTTGTCTTCAAATCATTTTTTCACCACTTACTAGCTAAGTGTTCTTAAACAATTCATTTATTGTTTCTTGATCTAAACACACCTGTATAAAACGAGTAGAAATGAATAGATTAAGAATGAGCAGCCCATGGCCCAAGGGCCACATCCCACTTGCTGTTTTCCTATACCCCATGAACCAAGAATGTTTGTTTTTGTACATTTTAGCATATGGGCCTTTCCAAAAAAAGGAGGCAGACTGGATTGGCTCCTAGGCTGAAGTTACTGACTCTTGGACTAGATAATGTCTAACTCCCTCTACTTCTGACATTCCATGATTCTCTTAGTATCTGGATCATTATCTCAATTTTCTACTTACACATATATAGGTATATACATGTTTAATATGAGATTATCTGTACATACATGTATATATATATAGAGAGAGAATATATAAGTAAATGCATATTTTATACACACATATATACATATTCCATGTGCATTTTTATCTTTACAGATTCCATTGCCCTGATTGTCAGGCCTTTCTTTTATTTTTTGGCTAAGCTTACCTTGCTTAATTTACACAATTTAAATGTCAGCTTTTTCAAAAAGCCTTCCTAGATCCACCTCAATGCAGAGTGATTTCTCCATCTTCTGAATGCTATTGGTATTCATACTGGCCTTTTCATACTTGTGCACATACTATTCTCAACTACTGCAATGATTACAAATTATTTTATTCCTCCTTTTCTTTAACTCTTCATCTATATATCTTTTAAAACCCATATTTTACTTTCTAGAGACCAAGAGGTATAAGTTGTTATACTTTTCTGTCTCTCATTGTACCTTATATTCCACAATGCTACATGCAAGTCCTAAATAAATTTTTCTAGGATGAAGTAAATGAATGGATCCATCCTATTAAATTTAGTCTTAAGAACCTTATCAAAGAAAAGTGTTGGCTAAACTATTTGCAATATATTCATATACAGACTAATGGGCGAACCCAGACACTGCATATAACACAATATCAAGACTTAGAAAGTCAGAGGATAACTGATCAATTTATATCGAAGCAGTATCCAAGTAGACCTTTTTTGTGCAGTAACTCAGGTTGAGAAATTTATCTAATAAGTTCACAATCCAAATAAATAAGCTGCAAGTACCTAGTATTATGGCCTTATACCATATATAGGAACTATTCCTAAGAAAATAAAATATCAAAATTGTGTAGCTGTATATCCTTGCCAATACTCCTGCCTTTAGTTTTCCAATGTTGTTCTGACTTGCTTAATGCAAACCAGCATTTGTTTGACAGTAGAGTCTACATTATTCATGGATTAATTATCCAGAGTTGGGGAAACTCCAGCTCTCAACTTCATTTCATATGGTCTGTTATGCCAGAAAACTGGATTCCTATTTATGTCACTGAGGATCACAAGATCATACATTTAGAGAGAGAAGGGATCATAGAGGTCATTAAGCCAATCCCCTAATTTGACATAAGGAAACTGAGGCCTAAGAAGATTAAATAGTTTGCCCATGGGGCAGTTAGGTGGCGCAGTGGGTAGAGCATCAGCCCTGAAGTCAGGAGGACCTGAATTCAAATCTAGTTTCAGACACTTCCTAGCTGTGTGACCCTGGGCAAGTCACTTAACCCCCACTGCCTCAGCAAAAAGCAAAAAAAGAAAAAAATAGTTTGCCCATGGTCACAGAGAAATTCAATTGCAAGGGCATGTGAAACTTTTGATTCCAAATGCAGCTCTTTTCACTATACCACAGGTTTATCTTTAGAGAATTACATAATTTTCATTGTCTTAAACAGTAAAATCCTGAAAATATATATATATATATATATACATATACACCAAATAGGAATATTACTATATTACTCAATTATAATAAATTCACCTCTTTATGTGCTCCAATCTCTCTCTCTCTGTCTGTCTCTGTATGTCTCTCTCTGTCTCTCTGTCTTTCTGTCTGTGTATGTGTGTGTCTGTCCAATCTAGAGATTCAGATTCAAGAGATAAAATATTATAAAGCACTCAGGTATAATAAAATTTTTATTTAAAAAAATCTTTATTAATTAGAATTTAAAGAACAGATTTAAAAGTTGAAAGGATTTAAAAGGATACTCCTCTGCTGTCACTAAGAAAAGGATCTGAAAAGCAGTTGAGGCTCAGGAATAGCCTGTGTTTATATCATTTCATATCTTAAGCATTTGAGCAAAATATATATATATATGTGTATATATATACACACATATATATATATATATGTGTATATATACCCTCTCTTCCAAAAGAAGACCTACATCCCCAAATGGGACAGAGAAGGAGAAGAGAATTGAGGAAGTAGGAACAAAAGCAAAAGGAGCAAAAGGCTACAACAAAGAGGAGGTACCAATTAACCTTACCCTCAGAAATGTATAAGCAAAGTAGCCAATCACCCCTTTTAAAAACAACCTTCCAGATTTACCCCACTCATTGTCCATGGAAAACCAATACAGCTCCTACAATAGTCCATCTCCTCTCTCTCCTATTTCTAATTCCTGACTGGTTATCATATAGAATTTGAGTATTTGGGGTCACCCTTATTGGATTCTCAGCTCAAGTTGTATTCTAGTGTTTTATTATAGCATAGGAAACATTCCCCTCAGCCCACCCCATCCTTTAGACTGAACTTTCTTTTACACCAAAGAAAAAAATTAAACCAAAATAACTGATACATAACTGCGTGTGATGTTTACCATAGAGTTCCCTAGTAGTCCCTTATCTTTCTATCAAGTAGATAACTATGCTTAATTATCTGTTCTATTGAACTATTAAGCTTTTTTTTCAAATACTTAGCATCCAGCTTACTTTCAATGATCTTTTCATTTATAATATGATGTCCACTGTATATTTCAGTCTCTTTGTTTTAGTTATCTCACTTTATGAGTTCCTGCAAAATTTCCCATGTTTCCCATACTTCCTCATAGTCATCCTTTTTTGTGTCATAATATCATTTCATGATATTTGCACAGCAACATTTTTTCAGCATTCACTTTGCTTAGAGTTCTTTACTCTATCAGAAAGAGGGCTACTTGAATATGTCTAATAAGGAAGCATTTATTACGTACCTGTAATATAGCAAGTGCTGTGTGAAGTGTTATATATTTATTCTTTGTATCTATCTTTGATTTCCTAGAGGGTGAGTATTAAAATACCCAGTTGGGAAATCACTAACTAAAAGGTATGAAAATATTTTGACCCAGGTTCTTCATGGCTATGTAAACAGAGCTCAATCTCTGGTATCTAGTGAAGAGAAGGAGAGGAGCTGAGAGAGAAAAAAAGAGAATAAATACTTATTCTTTTCCCCAGAACTTGCTAAGTGCCAGGCATAAGCACTTTAAAAATACCTCATTTGATTTTCATGACAAGTCTGTAAGGTAGATGCTGTTATCCCATTTTACAGTTGAAGAAAGTGAGATTAAAATTAAGTTACTTGCAGATACAAAAAGAAATTCCATTCCAAATAACAGATAATAGTATAAAATATTTGGGAATCTATCTACCAAGGAAAAGTCAGAAACTATACAAACTAAACTACAAAACACTCTCCACACAAATAAAATCAGAGCTAGTCAATTGGAAAAACTTAAAATGCTCATGGGTAGGCCGAGCGAATATAATAAAAATGACAATACTACCCAAACTAATCTACTTATTTAGTGCCATACCAATCAAACTCCCAAGAAATTATTTTACAGATCTAGAAAAAATAGTAGCAAAGTTCATTTGGAAGAACAAAAGGTCAAGAATTTCAAGGGAATTAATGAAAAAAAAAAAAAAGACAGATGAAGGTGGCCTTGCTCTACCAGATCTAAAACTATATTATAAAGCAGTAGTCATCAAAACCATTTGGTACTGGCTGAGAAATAGAGCAGTCGATCAATGGAATAGGATAGGATATCAGGACAATCTAGGTAATAACTTTAGCAATTTAGTATTTGATAAACCCAAAGACCCCAGCTTTTGGGATACTCACTATTTGGCAAAAACTGCTGGGAAAATTGGAAACTAGTGTGGAAGAAATTAGGGCTTGACCCACACCTGACACCACATACCAAGATAAGATCTAAATGGGTTCATGATCTAGATAAAAAGAGTGATATTGTAAGCAAATTAGAGGAACGTAGTATAGTTTACCTCTCAGACCTGTGGAGATGGAATAAATTTATGTCCAAAGAATATCTGGAACTCTTAATTGAACACCAGATTGATAATTTTGACTATATTAAGTTAAAATTCCTGTACAAACAAAATTAATGCATACAAGATTAGGAGGGAAGCATCAAATTGGGAAATCATCTTTACATTTAAGGGTTCTGATAAAGGCCTCATTTCTAAAATATATAGAGAATTGTCTCATATTTATAAGAATTCAAGCCACTCTTCAATAGATAAGTGGTCAAGGGATATGAACAACTTTCAGATGATGAAATTAAAAACATTTCTAGTCATATGAAAAGGTGCTCCAAATCACTATTGATCAGAGAAATGCAAATTAAGACAACTCTGAGGTACCACTACACACCTGTCAGATTGGCTAAAATGACAGAAGAAGATAACGATGAATGCTGGAGGGGATGTGGGAAAGCTGGGACTCTAATACATTGTTGGTGGAACTGTGAACGGATCCAACCATTCTGGAGAGCAATTTGAAGCTATTCTCAAAAAGTGATGAAACTGTGCATACCCTTTGACCTAGCAGTGCTTCTATTGGGCTTATATCCCAAAGAAATCATAAAAGAAGGAAAGGGCCCCACATGTGCAAGAATGTTTGTGGCAGCCCTTTTTGTAGTGGCTAGAAACTGGAAACTGAATGGATGCCCATCAATTGGAGAGTGGCTGAATAAATTATGGTATATGAATGTTATGGAATATTATTGCTCTGTAAGAAATGACCAGCAGGATGATTTCAGAGAGGCCTGGAGAGACTTGAATGAACTAATGCTGAGTGAAATGAGCAGAACCAGGAGATCATTATACACAGCAACAAGAATATTACATGATGATCAATTCTGATGGACATGGGTCTCTGCAACAAAGAATTGTCTCAAACCAGTTCCAGTTGTTCAGTGAAGAAAGCCATATACATCCAGAGAGAGGGATATGAAATGTGGACCACAACATAACATTTTCGTGCTCTTTATTGGTGTTTGTTTGCAGTGTGTTTCCTTTCTCTGATTTTTTTTTTCTTGTAGATAGGATTTTTCTTGCACAACAACTTGTCAAGTATTTTATCATTATTAAGATGTAGTGGACTTCCTGCCATCTAGGGGAGGGGAAGGGAATAGGGGGTAAAATTTGTAATGGAAAGCTTTGTAAAGATCAATGTTGAGGAACTACCCATACATATGTTATGCAAATAAAAAGCTTTAATAAAAAAAAAAAATTAAGTAACTTGCCACAGCAAGTGTCTAGCTGAATTTGAATTCAGATTTTCCAGAGTCCTAGCCAAGAATTCTAGTCACTTCAGGGTTTCAAGAACTAACCCCCTGATTACTGTTGGCCAAGGGCTAAGTTTGGAGAGATCTCTCATCAGATTGGTTGCAGGATGGTGATTTTTTTGTTAAGCAAAAACTCCAGAAGACAATCTATTAAGTTAAAGGAAGTTATAATCTGTGCATAGGAAAAAAGTAACAAAACTATGGCTGCTTAAAGTATCAATATGGAGCCTAGATATTAAGATCCAATATGTCTGTACAATTAAACATGTGTGATGAGACAATACAATCCAAAAAGAGAACACAGTCTAGAGCAGGCAGGCTAGGTGTGCTGAAGCATGTCTGTGAAGGATATATAACCTATAATTCTGCCCTCTGGCCACTGAGCTTCTGTACAAATCCAATGAACAAAGATGGCCATTGCTTATCTCTCGTACCAGCAGCTACACAGCTGCAGAACAAATTGCCTCCAGCTGCTAAGGCATCCTCACCTCCCTAGGGTCTAGTCTTAGTCAGCTGCAAGAAGACTGACCTAGACAAAAGGGAAGGGCAGACCATTCTCCTACCTTACCCAGAGAAATGTACTGTTTAATTCTAGATCTTTAAAACAAAATCAGTTTTGGATGCTCAATTTAGGCTGTTTTCATAACATCAAAGAAAAGAAAATCTCAAAATTATTCTACCAAATGAGAAAATACTCAGTTTTTGTGGTTTGGGGTTAAGTAAGTGTGCATAATTTTTACCTAATGGAAAGCTAAAGTGTCCTTGGGGCTAGAACATTCATCCTGAAATGCTGTAAATTGATAATGGGCATTTGGTTTCAGGTATGTCAGACTGGAGTTTCTAGGACTCAATTTCCTCATCTGTAAAATAAAAGGGTTGCACTTGATTTCAAATATTCCTTCCATCCGTAAATTCATAATTTTATGAATTCAAATACATGGTATGTGTGTGGATAAGGAAAAAAGTTGTTTTGTTTTTTTAAAAAATCAGCATTTTTGTCAAAGGGGTATATACAAAGATGCTTAAAGAAGGGAAAATCCAAAATTGTGCTAGTTCCACTTTATATCTTTTTGAAGAAGTTTGAGACATTTTGAGAAATATTTAGCATTTTAGGGGGAATTCCTTTACTTCTCATTGAATATTTTAAAAGAAGCTTATAATTGCATTTCACAATTTTGAAGTATTCAGTAAAAAAATAAATTAAAAACCTCTCCAACTTATTATTCCTTCAGTTTAAACAAATTTCTTACAGTCTCTTTGATGAAGCTCTTTGACTTTAACTTTCTATTTTAAAATCCCATTTCTTTGTTTCTTGAGAATACATAGCTCTTTCCTCAATTCTCTCTGTTTTTTTTTTCTTTTTTCTCTTTTTACTTTCTTTCCTTTCCTTCACATTTTTATTTTCTGCTAGTGATTTTTACTCCCAAATCAAGCTTTGCTCTACTTAATCCTTTCACTTTCTCTAGCTATTTATAATACATATATTGTAGAAGCCAGATTCTCTTTCTGATTGCTTCCAAGTCCTACCTGCCTCAGGGAGAAGACCCTTTCTGTCTCAATTGCCAAGTTATCTGCTCCTAAAAATTCAGGCCCTTTATATCTTGAATACTTCTTTGTCTATTTGTCTTCTGCCAGTAGTTCCCTCATTCTTTTTCAGTCCAACTTCACTATTTTATCACCCACAGCTTACATCCCACCAGATCATTTCCTTTTCCCTTTCCAGACTTTTAGGTGGGCCAAGAAGACCCACCCAAAAACTTTAGATAAGAAAATAAAAAGTTTTACTAAATGTGTGCTGTTCTTTAGAAATTGAACTAAAGAGATTTTTAAATTTCCAAAAAATGTGTGTTCTGAGCCACTCTAAAACCCTGAGGAGACATCATGATGGAAGGAAAAGATTGACCTGTTTCATACCTTAAACAGACATTTCTGAGAAATAAATGAATAATCTCTTTATCTTTTTTTTTTTTGCAAAAAGGAAGTTATATGTGGGGAGGGAGTAAAAATATGAAAAGGGAACTGGTTATTAATAATGAAAATGAAAATCATTTTTGAGAGCTATTTCAAATTCATTCTAGCAAAATTTGTCTACACAATGTGGTATATTTGACCATAGTCAATTTATATTTACATTCATCATCATCATAGCTGAACATATTGGCCAAATGACACTCTATATATACTACAGCTATGGAAGTTTATATAATGCAGGTTAGACAATGTTACTACCGCAGTGAGATTACTAAATTGAATGTAATTATTTTTAAGACAACTCTCTGAATCTCATGAACAGTTAAAAAGTAATTCACTTTTCCAGATGACACTTCACCATCCGCCAGAGTCATTTTATAAAACAGGATACAAATACACTATAAAGCTAAGAAAGGCTGGTATCAAAATAGGTTAATATGGCTTATCTCTCATGACATCCCTGTATTTGGAAGATTTCGAGTAGTTTTCTGGTTGTAGAACGTGTAGGACCGACATAGCAAGGTGGAAGAGTAAACCTGTGCCACAAAGTAGGCACATCTACCTTCCCCAGACTGCCTTTAACCACTTTTATCACCACTGCCACTATATTCCATCTGGATAACTGAGGGGATTTGTTAATGGAACCGTTTTTTACTCTGTAGGTGTAAAACTGTTCCTTAGTCTAAGAAGGCACACTCTCAGAAAGAACTTTAGCTCAACTTAGTATGGG
Organism: Myrmecobius fasciatus; assembly: GCA_023553655.1. Taxonomy (NCBI): domain Eukaryota; kingdom Metazoa; phylum Chordata; class Mammalia; order Dasyuromorphia; family Myrmecobiidae; genus Myrmecobius; species Myrmecobius fasciatus. Next base: position 36,605 of record JAJPUD010000801.1, on the reverse strand, counting down.
GGGGGGAACCTCAGTCTCAGGTCGGGGCTAGTGTTGTATTTATTCCAGATGGGTACCAGGTTCTCATTTGATCTATTCCAGTTGATCACCTGACCACTGATCCTGGAGCAACTGCGGATAAATGATAAAAATTGGGAGTGGGTTGGGCTAAGACCAATATTTGAAAGCATCCATTATATCAAAAGTCATTTAATTCAACCTCTTCAGTTTACAAAGTAGACCCTTAGACCAAGAAAGGCAGTAAATGATTTGTGCAAAGTAACCTAGGTACTAGTACCAGAGTTAGAATTGGAATCCTCTGATTACAAATGTTTCTCTTGACAATTCTTTCTGTCATACCAATCTCTCCATAACTAGTGGGCATCCCATGATCAATACATACACACACAAACACACACACATACACATAAACACACATACATACATACACCCACACAAATACACACTCACACACATACACATTCACACACACACTGGTGATCTTGAGGCTTTGAGACATGAAGAAGGTAGCTCTTACCCACAAAAATGTGCTGTGAAATCAAACTACAGGAGGCAGCAGGAAAGATTTAAAAAAAGTGAAAGAGAGAAGCAATATAATGGGACAAACATGAGCTTTTCATTCTATTTTTTCTACCTAAAACTATTCCATCTGCTATTCCAGTTTTATCAACAATGGGGGTAAGCTACCTAAGAGAAGAGGCAAAGGTATCCTCCCAAATTCTATAAGAATCTCAATATTTTTCCAATTTATATGCCAAAATCCCACTCTTCTTCTGCACTGTGGCTGCTATAAGTACCAGAGCTTCAATAATTGAATGCAGCCAATTACCTGAACAAAGTTAGCTTGTTTCCAAAACTGAGTCCAAGACTGAAAAGAATACCAGCATCTCAGAAGCATTTCAGAAACTTCAAAACTTCAAATACATTTCAGATGAGAAGTGAATAAAGAAAAAGCTACAGCATATCCATTCACCACCCTGGGATTTGAGGCTTCTGAAGACTGTATTCTTTAAATTGAAAACAGAAAGATTAGATCGGGTTTTAGTTATTTGTAGTGGGCTACTAATTCTACTCATTAGGTTTAATTCTTAAATGGGTCTAACTCATTCTCTCACAATTAGTTAAGCATTTATAAGAGAGTATTAACACTTATAGGCTACTAGGATGGCATTTGGGATATCTCAGCCAGGATCATTTGTATTCAATAGGGAATCGTCATGACTGTCTGTTGGCCATGTACATCAAGCAGATGCTAAGTTTTATCAGTACTCAGATGAAAAATAGTAGAGGAATTACCTGTCTTGATTGGTGTTTAAAAAAAGTGACCTGAGGCATAGGATCATATGATCATAGAATGAGAGGTAAAAGCTCAGAAACCATCAAAGCCCAAACTGTTCATTTTACAAGATGAGGAACTGAGGACACACACATATACACACAGAAGGGGAGGGAGTCACAATTCAATATGGCTCCATTTTAACCTATTTACTATACCTTCAAAAACGCCTTTGATGTCCATTTTAACCTAATTTTTCGGACAGAAATTTTTGGGAGAAGGCTCAAGGGGTCTATATCACCTGATTTGCCATAGCCCCAGCTGTGCACTTCCAAACAGAAAAGTCCCTCACTACAACAATGAAACATTTAAGTTCTTCAGCAGCCTGAAAGAGTTAAAGCTGCTTCCTAAGAGTCCAGATACTGGGAGATGTCTTAGGCACCAGGGGAGTCCCAATCTCATTCATTGATTCATGTGGCCAATTTCTATTTCTTTAAATAAAAAACGGTATATCAGTAGAGAGCTTAAGGATAATGATGGAACATTTAATATTAAGTGAAGGGAAAACCAGGGCGAGGTGGATGAGATTTGAAAGACTTTGAAGTCCATGTGATGAGGGATTTGATCATTTGCCTTTCACCTAGAATACAGAATTAAAATAACTTTGGCTCCAATGAAACACAGGGGGACTGTGGAGGGATTGAACTCTTTATGGATTTAGAACATGTCTACAGTTGTCTCTGCCTTAATTACATAAGGGGAAAGCTTTTATTTTAACTCTGGCCAAAGAAACCGTGGTCATGAAACTTTTTATTTGAAGAAATGTTTACTCTCACAGGAAAGGGGCAGGATTCTGCACAGTTGATGAACCAGCAATGAGCCAATTCTCCGTGAGCAGAGGTAGGACTCCAAGTAACGGGCACGTGGAGGATGCCAAGATTATCATGACATCAGGGTCATAGCTCACATTCATGACCTCACTGAAAATCTAGGAAAATTTATGTTTATAGAGCTATATGACACTGCCATTAAAATTCTAAAGCCACTATCCAAACATGCATAGATCCCAGAGCCCTCATTTGTATAAAACAATGAATGAAATGTTGACATTTAAAAGGCTTCAAAAGCAAACACTTTCAGAGATATAGTTTGCTGCTTTATATTACCGCCCCCCCCCAAGCCATTGCATTGTGATACATGCAATACATCCAAAATGGCTCATGTTGACATAGAGCACATGAACAATACTTAACACCCAATAGAGAGCTCAGGGTAAAAGAAGATTTTTACCCATGTTCAGGAAGCCGTAACACTTTGCATTGCCATCGGATTTTTGTTGCCCACAAAGATCAGGATAACTGTTGATCACAAGCCTACCCAAAAGATTATCATCCTCAATAAACCATGCTGACTTCCAGAGCTCTGCAATGGATAGGCTAAGGGAATGCTGTTAGGATCTCACTGCTGTGGAAAGTCTGAGATAATCCTGAATGATCACAGACACTATTACTTGATCAATAAAAACTTCATTTAGCAATTCTAGCATGAACTAAATTAATAATATATGAGGAACCAATGAATACAGCAGGGGGTCTGGAAATCAGGAGACCTAAGGTCTAGCCTCAGCTCAGCTACTGATTTGCTGGGGAACCTCACACACTTGAATATCTTCCTTCACATTGCTCCTCTCTATAGATAAAGGAATATGAGCTAATGGCTACATATGGGGTGGGGAGAGAGGGGAGAGGGATTAATAACATAAAGCTCATGAAAGACAGTATGCAAACAAGTCATAACTTTGTTTATGTCTGCTTGATACTTTACTAAAGAAACAACCCATGTCATGACTAAAATCATTTTAAAATACATTTTTTTCATCTCATATGCATGCAATAAGAGTAATGATTGAAATTATATTAAAATTATTGCCTGTAAGTCATTAGATGTCACAATGGAAAGGGTAGTAGATTTAGTTAGATAACTTGGGAATAGGAAAGTTTAGAAAGCAGAAGCATTTGGAGGGTGAAGGAAGACTGAGTTCAGATTTGAATATGTTGATTTTAAAATGTCTCCATTTGATATATCTAATAGGCAATTAATGATGAAAGACTGAAAATTAAGAGAGGTTATCAGTAATCAATCAACAAGCATTTGCTAAGTGCTTTCTATGGTCCGGGAACTAAATGGACATATAGTGGTTAAAATCATGGCAGCAGATGAGGATGCCAATGCAAAGAACGTCAACAGAAACTGAGAACGAGTTGACAGATCATATGGAGGCAAATCAAAGAAGGTTAGAATCAGGAAAACTCAATGAGGGGAGATGATTCAGGCAGAGAGGGAGGTTGACCAGCAGTGTCAGTTATAGCAGATAGGTCTACAAGGATGGAGACAGGGATACACCTGTTATATTTAGCAATTAAGTGATCTCTGGTAACACTGGAGAGAGAAGTCCGAAGTAAATCATGAGTTTAGAGGATGGAGAGTAAAAAAAGAGGAAATGGAGGCAGTTTAGTCATTTTTTTCAAGGAAAAGTTTATAGACTTTGTGTTCTTCATTCCAATTGAAGCTCCTTGATGACAGAGATCATGTATGTTTTCTTCTTAATCATAGTGCCTAGTGAAATATCTTGCACATAGAACTTGATCAATAATCATTTGTTGGATTTGATTTGTTCTATTTCCAGCTCTTGGAATCTAAGGGAACTCTCTCTGTTCATTTTGTTTGGCTAAGGAATAGCTAGGTAGAACAGTGGATATAGTGTCAGGAGTTAGGAAGTAATGAGCTCAAATCTAACCTTAGACTCTTAGTAGCTGTGTGACCCTGTATGTCACTTAACCTTTTTTTTCTTCAATTTTCTCATCTGTAAAATGGTGGCATAGTGGATAATGTGCAGCTCCTTGAATCAGGAGGACCCGAGTTAAAATTTAATCTCAGACATTTACTAGCCATATAATCCTGGGCAAATCACTTAATTCCCCAATTGCTTCCAAAACTAAAATCAAATAAAATGACCTGTAGAAGGAAATGGCAAACAACTCTAGTATATTTGCAAAAAACAAAAACAAAACTCTAAATGGGTTCATGAAGAGTCAAATACAACTGAAATTACAGAACAAAAAAAAAGTAAAGAAAAAAAAGAAACTTGTATTTAAAAATATGACAGAGTAATTGTGAGAAATAGTTCAACCCCAATTTTGTTCAAAGCAACAACGTTATAGACCCAAAGAAGTTAGCACACCATTAACTATTTATCATTATTTTGAGGAACCTTAAAAGTCATAATCAGATGAATTTAATCACTATAAATAAATGCAGAGATGTTGTTTGTCTTCTGTTTTTTAAGATCACTGACTTCACAGGGATGATGTCTTTGACTTGCCTGTAAATTGTATAATTGTATTTGAAGGAGGCAGAATTTCACAGTCATCAGCCTTACTCTCTTCCAGTCATTGAAGTCCAGTAGCAGGATAAAAGTCAGGAGGGCTGGTGATAGTCTGGGAGACAGTGAATGATCTTGACACCCTCAATATCTGATCAGGCTCTAAATGCTCCACAGTACCCGCTTCAGCTTCCTTCATGGCCCTTAGAACAAATTGTTCTCATCTGCCCATTCCACCAGGGAAAGTCTTCACCTGTTTAAGTTAGACGGTCCAAACTCATCAACAGGTTTGAAGATTGTCAATTACCTTCAATTTGGTTTAGCTGATGTGGGGAGATGATTTCTGGCACTGTGGCTCCTACTTATGCTACAGCTTTTTGGAGTCACAGGTGAGATCAAGTGAACACCAAAGGTGGACAAGCAGCTTTGAAAGGGCTCCCTAAGCTCTAGAAGTACTAGTCCTTTCTGAACACCAGAGATCATTAGAATAAGAGGGTGATAAATGATTCCTTTAACAAAAATAATGGACATGTTCGACTCAACAATCATTTCCTTGGAACATTTATGGTCTAAGGGTTGGATATTTTTTTTTTTAATGAGGGGAAAATAACTAAGATAATTAGAAGAAAAGAAGAAGCAACTTTAGAGTTAAATTTATTTTAAAAATACTAACAATTGTGCACACTAAAATAGATATTTGTTGAACAAATAAGTAAAAACTGCTTATTTTTAATTGTTAGATTGATTAGACTTGAGTGTCCCATGATTCTACCAGTACAGGAAAATCCCAGTAAGGAATTCCCCTTTACAATGCAAATAGCAGCTGCTCTCCAACCTGAGCCTTAGATAGTAGCTTGGAATATTGAAAAGTTAAGTGAGTGACCCAAAGTCATACAGCCAATGTTTATCAAAAGGAGGACTTTAATCCAGATCTTTTCAATTCCAAGGCCAATTTAGTATCTATAATTTCATACTGTCTCATTTTTAAATTTTAAGCAAAATGCAAAAACATTCTATTGGATAATTAACCTGAAGCATTCATCAACCAAATACAGTGAAGAAAGCTACAATGAAAATTCTCATAAATGATCTTAGTTCTGTTCCGGAAGAAACCACCTCTAAGCAGGCATGAAGTAGAATTCAGTTTCCAAATTCATTGTCTTTGGGGGAGATTCATTCAAGAAATTGGGCTAAAATTCAATGTGAGGCACAAGACTTTTGTAATGCAAACTACTGCCCCCAAAATAGCATCATTTCTCAGATTCATTGTCCTTAACCCTTTCAGAAAGAATAAATATATTCCACAGAGAAAAAGCCATATTCTCGGTATATCATTTATCCAATTAGCACCCTCTGAATGTGTCTGTGAAATATAACTCCAGAAAACAAGTACAATAATCTGGAAAACTATGAGTTTAAATATCACATAACATTTCAATATTTCTTATATTTAAGCATATCAATTTATGCATACAAGGAGGGGGATAGCACATCATATATTATAATGTAATGGTGGTTTTGAAGAACAACGGCTTCCAATTTAAAAAATAAGACACCCTCCAGCTGAAGAAAATTCTCACATTACAATATGTTTAAAAGAATCTATTCCAGTTGTGGTTGGTTGTCTATGAGAAATCTTTTTTCACAGAAAAAAAAGAACATTCCCATGTGAAAGTCTTTCTTGTATGAGAGAGAGAGAGCGAGAGAAAGAAAGAGAGAGAGAGAGAGAGAAACTGCATTGCATTTTATACAAAGTAGGTGAATTCAAAATGATGGATCATTTCAAAAATATTCATTATACTATTTACTTACATAAATGTGGTTGTATAAAAAGTAAAAAAAAAAAAAAGGAATGCATTCACAATTGGTTTAAGTAATTTTCTCTTGGCAAACCACCATCTAAAACAGGGGCGTCATGGCGCCACAGAATTCTGAATTGTGGTAGAGTATCATCAGTACACATGGCATTAATCTTTGTCTCGTTGCAGGAGACACCCTTGCTTGCATTAGTGGGCTGCCTCTTAAATGTAGGATGGTGTAATGTAACTCAGGTTTAAGTAACACAATAAATAAGAACTATTCTTGTTAGTCCTACTCACCAAATCCTCTCTCCAAATCCTTTTGTTAAAATTGTCCAGTGTTTACACATTTATTCTGATTATGTTCATTAACATAAAAGAAAAATCAGACTTTACAACAATGACAACAAATGTATGAGAAAGGAAGTATTGCAATGGGTTAATATTTCAAAAATAAAGTCTCTGAATTTAATATTCAATATGTCAGGCAATGGAGACTTAAAAAAACAACACAAACATATGTTTGTGAACATAGAGTATAATTATTTAACCCATTTTCTAACTTGTCTCTTAAAAAACTGACAGTCTCAATATTTTGGAGATCGTACTGTTTTGTATCGGTTTTTTCTCCCCAGTGACAGGGGGAATATTTAGCTGTCTTTAATCTCTTCTAATTAAAAAATGTTTAAAGAAGTCTTAAAGCATTCTTTTTCCAAATATAGATACTTTTTTCAAAGAACAGACTTTTTCAAGTGCATTTAAAAAAATATTTTCTATTGAACTTAGAAACATTCAAAAACTGTCCCCACTGAACATAATGTCTATTTAAGGAAACTAGCTATTTATGTGGAAATATGATGAGGGATGATTTAGATAACCCATACTCAAGGCCAAAATAAGGATCATTGGGACTTTTACTGAAGAAGTTAATGGAGGCTAGGCCAGAGGTAAATGACCTTGAAATCCCCAGATGTAGCCTCAAATTGGCTTCAGTGCAAGCATATTATTAATGCATATGGCTAGTTTATAGCATTAAAAACCTTGCTATCACCCTTTACAACCAAAGGAAAAATATATATATATAAATATGTAATCAGATCCAATATAGGTGCACTTATAATTTTTAAATTGCATTTTAGAACTCTGGACTCCCATGCTACATAACAGCATGACATTAGTGTTTAAGTAACTATCAAATTAAAGTATTTTAAATTAAACTTACATATACATATACCAAAGATACTCAAGTAAATAAATGTGGTTTTTTTTCTGACTGTTAATGTCTTTTAAAAAGCACTTAAAATATTTTGTTTTGAAGAATCTTAGTATTAAACATCTACAGAGAGCATCTAAAAATAGAAATGATATGCTTCTGAAAACACACACATAGACATACATGCACACACACACACATGCACACACACACTACTCAGTCAGAAAGGAATTGTTTACTTAGTTTTTAGATTTTAAATCATTGGGGACGGTATTTCAGTATGGGAAATTTTAGTACCCTGTATTGTTAATGCAAAATGAAGAAAAGAAGCCTGGGAAGTTAGAAGATTATGTTTTTGAGATACATGTTTAGAACTTAAAAAACAAAAACTAGCATACCTCCTAATGTTAAAACATTAACAAATACTTTTTCATATGAATAAAATCTGTAATCAGTTAGATAAGAGCAATGTGCCTTTTTTTTGGCATTTAATCAAACAATGAAATCACATACACATTTTCTGACACAAAAGACAAATGATGTAATAATCTGAAGGAGTTTCTCTATCTCCTTGGAACTTTGCATACTTGACTTGTTTTCCATATTTTGTGACTTTAAATGGTGGGAAAATTACATTAAAATGCTTGTAGCAGTTCCTCTAAACTAGCATCCTTTTTGTTTTATTGTATTTAATATAAAAGCAGCAATTATTTGATTTCAAAGTTATGAAAATATGTACCTTATGAGAAAACAAGCAATTTAAGCTTTAATTGGTGTCATTTTTCACAGAACTGGCAAGATTCTTGCATCCCTGGCATGTTGTTTTCTATAAAACTGCAGAGCTGCCTTCAATGAATGTTTTACAAATGGAGAAGTTGTTATATGAAGGTATATGCATAGATGCCTGGAAATATAAGATTTCTGGTGGGAGTTATTTACAAAAGATGTATTTTATTTGTTATTGTGCATGTAACAATCCTTTCTTATTATTTGAAATGTTTCTCTCTTCCCAGGAAGGCTGTTCCTAGTTCATGGTTATGAAAGTATTAGGGTGCCTGTCTAGAGTAGAAACGAACAGTATGCTTTGATCTGGGGAAAAAGAAGAGTGAGGAAAGAAAAAGGAAATATGATTTTTAACTTGCAGAAAAATATCCTCTATGTCATCTACTGGAACACTTAATTCTGGTTTTAATAAAGAGAAAAAAATTAGCCAAGAACATGCCTATGAAGAAGTTTTCCTTATATGACCATATAAATACATACATTTAAACTTCAAACTATTTTTTTTCTTAAATGTTTTATTTGCATTCATGACCTTGATTTACATGCTTCCTTCTAGAGATTTCCCACTTTACTTAATTGCATTTGGTTCTGAAAGTCAACATATTCATTGACATAAAAAAGATCTAAAAATTCATTCCCTCCAAATTGCTCTATTCTAATGTACATTGTGTAGAGGTAGCCTTTCTGGGTACCTACTTAGAGGATGGAGAATAAAAGTTAGTCACTAAGCTTCTGAATGAGAAAAAAAAAAAAAAACGGATCATTACCATATGTCTATCCATGGTTGCTTATTGTTTCAAAAGATATTGTTCTGTTTAACCCTATTCCACAATATCATGAAAAATTAGCATAGCTGTTAATTGCATGGTCTGTTGCTATTTATGTCCTTTTCCTAAGTGTCATTATTGGCATGGTGTTTTCATTTAACATGCACAACCCCTAATTTAGATGTAACCACAGCAGAACAATCTATTGAATCTATTTTCTATACAAATCAAAAGAAAGTGCTTTAACGGAGTAATTCAAATTTGTTCATATCTGTTCAGTCCATATATAAATATTTTCTTTTACTTGATAATAAGCTGCCATGTTATATTATACACAAAAATACAGTACAAAAATGCTAATTTGGAGTCTGTGTTACAAAATTCATTACTACATACTTGATCCCTTTCTGATGAAGGTACTTTAATAACAAATAAAGGTCTAATGTGATAATTCTGAAATATTCAAATAGATTTATGACCTCATTAATATGAATATTTCTTCCTTTGATAAAGATTGTAAATAATCTACGTAGAGGAAAAGTTATGCAAAGAGAACAATTTATACAATAACAACAACTTTGTAAGAAAACAATTAACATTGAAAAACTAAGGATTTTGTTGAGTAGAATGGCCAGTCATGTTGCCAAAGGACTGATTATGAAGGAAATATTTTGATATGGCCAATGAAAGAATTCTTTTGATTGCTTATGTGCATTTCTTAAACTTTTTTCTTTTTCAATGGAGGAAAAAGTAGATTTTTGTTAAGACAAAAAATTAATTTTTAAAAATCTATCATAATTTTCATCCATGAACTTTTTTTTAAATGATTTGGATACTGGGATATCAATACAATTGATTGTTAATTTGTCTATTTTATTTTATATATCTTAGAATATTATTCTGAGAATGTATTCATAGGTTTCACCAGAATGTCAAAGGAATCCGTAACAGAAAAAAGGAAAAGAGCCCCTTATCTATGCTCATTCAGTTTGTATGATTTTTGTCCATGATCTTCTCTAGTTTTACAATAGAGGGAGCACCTTTTTTTGTTTTGTTTTTGACATCATAAGTGATCCAGCAGAAAATATGGGGTGTTTACTGTTGCTCCTACAATTAACTTTGGTGATGGAAGTGAAGGAATAAAAGAAATTGATATAAGGCACAAGTAGTACAGGTAATGGGTTCAGACTGGCCATCAAACTTGTTGGCCAAGCCTAACTACCTTAACCTAACATCTATAGACCCAACCTCTTTGAGACTTTGTGAGGATCTAACCGATGATAAACTGTAATCCAACGCTGCCATTTCATAGATGAGTAAATTAATGTCCACAGATATCATGATTTATTCTCTTTCTTGGAAGGACGGTGCTCAAACATAATAGTTAAATTTAGGAGTAAGGGGAAATAATCCTTTTCCTTGTTCATAATTTTTAAATTAAGATGGGGAGAAGAAAAAGTAATAGAGATTCAACGTGTAAAGAATTTCAGTATTGGTTCTAATGAATAGAATGCTCCAAAAATATTAAAAGTAATGTTGTACCTTTCTGAAAAGTTGCCAGCAGCATCAGGCAGATATACCTCACCATATTGAGTAATTCCACTCTAAAGCACAATGGTGGTAGATTTAATCCTGAAAAGCAGATACTAAATATCCTTAATTAAAATATACCTTTTTAGTCCTACACTGGGCAATTTAGTTTCTCTAATTTTGTATGCTCTTGTCTATCTTATTCAAATGCAATAATAGACTTGGAATTAAAATATGGGAGGAATAGGGGAATAATGAGGGGGACCTATGACTTACTTGGTAAAGGGAACTTCCAGTGAGGAAACTCCTATGAATTCAGATTGTCATCTGCTTTATAATTTGTAGTTCTAGAGAGTTTGGAGGAACACTGAAAAGTTAAACTTACCTTGAGTCATACAGCCAGAATTCCAAGAAAGAGGAATTTAAATTCTAGTCATTGTACCTTAAGGCCCATTTTCTATCCATTATTCCCCAATGACCATTAAAACCCATCCACAAATCTGCCAACATGGTGAGAAGGGAGTCATTTTCCAGAGTCATTACCTATACACATTGGTTTCTGAACTATAACAGTTAGAAGTATGGTGGGACACCACTCCTCAAAGTTGATAAGTAGTACATTTTTATCATAAATTCAATTTCATGCAAAAATAATCTGCTGGTAGAAGGGTCAAATTGCATAAAGTTGATTTCCAGTCATCTTCTACTGACCAGGATCCGTGCTATTATAATAGTTTACTGTCAGAGCCCTTTCCCTAGCATTGCTTTATTGCCCAGAAGATTTGCCGCTTCTATACTGCTTAAGTTCCACTGTTCAATTTCTCCATATCTATACCCAATCTGTTGAAGAAACTTATGAAATCACTGCTTGAAAATGTCATGAAATCAAAGATATTTCTCCCACCATATTTTCTTTATTTCTCAAGTCCCGCCCTCCCACCACCAAAACAGACAAATTAATTTCCTGATTCATTGAGAAGAATAAACCCATATTATCAAGTGGAATTTTGACCAAGGAAAGGAGCTAAATGAGATAATCATTGCATAAAGTGAAGAGTTAAGGATGAGCTTTTGGGCATGGGAGAGATTCAAGCATATTTATAGGTAAATATGAAGGAAACAGAAGAAAGAGCCATGATCATAGGAGCAAGGTTCCCAGATAGGCAGGCAGTATAGAATCAAGTATGCAGGCAGAAGGATTCGTTTTAGGAAGAGATATAAGAAGCATAGAAAACATAATGGGTAAATAAAGGTCTTGAGAAATATTGAAAAGTAAAGGAGGGCAACTGAACTGAAGAATTTCCCTAAAGAATAAGAGTAATTCTTGTTCCCACAAGAGAACTTTCCTATTTCTCCACTGTTCTTTCCAGTAGATATGAGAAATATAAAATTCCATATGTATGTGTATACACACATATGTATGTATATATATATTAATATTGTTATGATTTAAAGCAATTTAGAAAATTTAGAAAAACATGGGAACCCCTCTGTGAACTAAAATAAATTTAAATAAACAGAATAAAAGAAACAATATACACAATGATGATATCAGTGCAAATACAAACACTGAAACAAACACTGGTCTTACTCTACCAATCTTAACCAGACTACTCCCCGTGATGGAAGTCTATGAATCCAGCAATAAACTGAAATCTGGTCCTGATGACTGCTTGTGGGTACTGGTGACACTATAATAACCAGAGACATAAATGACTCCGTCTCTGTGTATGGCCAAATGAACATCGGCAAGGTTTCTGCCTCTTCTGTTTTAGTGTATTGCCTTCAATGAGATTTGAAAACTCAAGTCAATTTACAGGGACAATTCTGGGTTGAAACAGGCTTAGGACTTGGGATAAGTTCATTAGTAATCATAAGTAAAAATACAACAATAACAAAGCTAATAAATAATGTTTATAGACTGAGGCAACAAGATGTCCTTAAAGGAAAGTCAGAGGACATAAAGGAGAAGAGTTAGTTAAGACAAATTCAAAGGCAATTCTTTTGAGCATATACATCATTTGTTATGCTCAGCTCTCGAAGCTCAATACTGTCTTTTGAGCTGAAAAGAGCAGAATTAAACACTATCTCTACCAGATATTCCATCAGTTGAACTATACCTATGCTGCTAGAAGTGTTTCGGGAATTTTTACAAATATATTTTAATGCCAATTCCAGTTGCATTGGATTTAGATATATATTTAGAATCATTCCCTATAGAAGACTGGTAAAAACCTAAGGACTTTCTATGAAAAAATGTTCTAAATGTATAAAATAAAAGACATAGAATTACTATAGAAACCATTAATCTTAAAGTATAGTTATTTTAAAAAAAAAGCCAAAATTAAAAAAAAAAATTAAGACTCCAGGTTTTCAGAGTCTCAAACTTTAGCAGAGGAATGAAAGAGTTTACCCAAAGTCACATAGCTAGTAAATGCAAAGCTGTTATTTGAATTCAAGTTCTTTAATTCAAAATTTAGTATTCTTTTCACTTGTTCCAAACTGTTTCTCACAATGATAAAGAGGCCATGACCTTGAAAGATCATGAGACATAGTTGACAATTTTGTGATATTAAGTCATGAGGATTAAAATGACCACTCATGTCCTCAGTGGACTGTAGCACACAACTTAAAACCCTTGCTCAGGCAAACAAATGCTTTGTCTCAGCTCTGTCTTCAAGAGACACACCTTTCATGCTAGAGTTTGGATACTAAGGTGTGACTTCTGCACAGTTCTTAGTGCTGTCTATAGACCTTTAAATTTTTTTTCTCAGAAATGGCTAATCTTCTCATATATACACACACTTAGCAAAAAACTTAGTTCATACAGTTTACAACACAAAACATATGAAGGGGACTCAATGAAAATTCCTCCTCCAAACTCCATTTGAGGAGGAAACCCAGGCTATCTATCTATTCATCTCCCATCCAATTGCACTCCCCAAGACTTATCCATCAATGTTCTAGAATCTTGTAATTTCCTCCTACCCCACTTTCAGTTTCTCTATGTACATGTTCTCTAGTATTACAATATAAGGACTATCTATTTGTATGTGTATTCCAAGCACATAACACAATTCCTGACATATAGTAAGCAATTTAATACATATTGGTTGATAATACATATAAATTTTCTTTTAATCCAGATAAAGATCAGTGATAGAAGGAATAAGGAAATAAGGAGAGAATGTCATCTTGATGATAAGGGAATTGCTTAAGAAAAATAATTAAAAACAACAATCTTGAGTTTGGAAATAAAATCCTTTGAGGAAAGAAAGGTTTTCTTTTCCCATGCCATTATCAGTTATGGTGGGGGTGTATCCTGGCTTCCTTCAAGTTCCAGTTAAAATCCTAGTTTCTATAAAAGAGCCTTTCTTTGTCTCCTTTAATACTATTGCTTTCCCTTTATGTTAATTATATCTAAGTCATCTTGTCTCTATCTTGCTTCTATATAACTGCGTATTTTCTCCATCATTGGAATGTGAGCTTCTTAAAAACAAGGACTGCATTTTGCCTTTCTTAGCATCTGTACACCTTTGCACACTAAATAGTCACTAAATAAATGCCATATACTGACTAAAAATCAAAATGGTTTAAAAATTTTAAAAAATAATTCCTTGAGAGCAGAACCAAGTCCATAGACTTGAGATCAAGAGAGACTAGAGATTATCAAGTCCATTTTGCTTCTTATTTTACAGATGAAGAAAAGGTTGCACAGAGAGGTTAGGAGAAATGTCCAAGGTCACTTCTTTACTGCAATTTGCTATCTGTTACCTTAAAGTTGATAAAATGCAGAAACACATGACTTGACAAACTACAATGAAAAAAAATCCAGAAAGAATGCAATTAAAAAAAAAATCTTTTTTAAGGCACTCCCTTGTTGTAACCTCTATCCCAAAACACAGCTATCAAAATGACTAAAAATAGCTGCCAGTGGTTGGTTTAAAATATGCATAATGATCAAAATAGCCCTCTCTAAATATGATGTGTCTATCACATGATGGATAAACACATTGAATGTGTATATACATATACTGTGTACAGAAACTAAATGGCTCTGTTCATTTTTGCACTGAGTTGGCAAATATGACTGCATTGCATGGGACTTCTGCAAATGTGCCTCGCTGTATTGTATACATACATATAAACATAGAGATCTGAATGTTCCTATGTACACATGCATACATATTTTAATTAGCTTTTTTAAAAGCAGTTCAGAAATGCATATGCATACACATACTCACACATATTCTGAAATGCCATCATTCAATGTAATTCACGGTGTGTATTGAAATGTATCAAAGCAGAAACACATTCCAAAAAGGAAATACTCACTGGTGCAATTAAATCATAAAGAAGTTTAATTTATTCGCTTAGCAGCTAAATGTTTGTTCCTATATTTTGGTCAGAATGTTCTTTAATGAGAGTGTACCTGGAATGAATTAAATTAAGTTATAATTCTGTTATTATTTAAGCTCATAAGTTAAAGTGTTTCTTCAGGGAGTATATATATGTTCTGGTGCATTTCAATGAACGCTGATCTTTAAAATGTCTGCTACAACTATTTGCAACTTGAAATTTGAAAATACCGAGTATATGATGATTTATGAAAATGAATGAAATACCAATTACTGCCACATCAAGACTACCAGTACTAGTACCCAAAACAACAATAATAACTAGCATTAACATTGCATTTTAAGCCTTGTGTATCACTTTAATGTATGATCTTATTTGATCCTTCTGACAACCATATGAGATCAAATATTACAAACAGCATTATATCTTTTGTAGATGAAGAAAGTGAAGTTCAAAGGATTTAAAGGACTTGTTCAAGGTCACTATTTGTAAACTATTTCCATTTTTCCTTCCTCTTCATCCTCTTCTCCTTTTCCTCTCTTTTTTCTCT
>JAJPUD010000801.1:0-20936 GCA_023553655.1 Myrmecobius fasciatus | reverse complement strand
CTCTTATTTTTTTGGATACAATCAGGATGAAATGTCTTATCCAAGGTCATACACCTAGTAAGTGTATGATGTCACATTTGAACTCAGGCCTTCCTAATTCTAAGGCCAGTGCTCTTTCCACTGCACCACCTTACTGTCCTATCCATCTTTCTTTTGTCTCCAAACATGCCTCCCGATAATCTATATTACATTTCCCTGTGCCGGGATTGGAGGGGGTGGGAGGTCTTACCTGTTGGTTCTTTTGGTGACAACTTTGTATTTAGGCATCTAACTCATCCCACTTTCCAAACCCTATTGTATTTTTACTTCTGCCTAAGGCTGAATGTTGATGAGCTGGAGCCTATGAAACCAAAAGAAATCAGAAATTGATTTACTCACATAAGGTCCTTTCCATTTCTCAATCTATGACCTAATCACCTACTTGACCTCATCAGATAATAATGATGCTAATCACATTAAAATGATCACACAGGTATTTCATGGACTTGGTGATTCCATGACAATCCTATCCCATAAATCTAATTCTTAGGGTGAGTTGGGAACCTAAAGTTCCCAATAGGAGACATTTCAATTTGTTTTATTTAAACTGCTAAAGGGTCATTTGAGTGTCTGCCACATATACTGGTGAAGGCAAAGGAGGAGGCAGGGATGAAGGTAAAGAAAGAAGAGAAAGAGAAAGAACAAAAGGAGGAAAAGGAAGGATAGAGGGGAAAAAAGGAAGGAATAGGTAAAAAAGGAGGCAGAAAAAGAAGAAAAGAAGGAGAATTAGGAAAAGAAGATTCAAACATCATATTGCCACTGGCATCTCAGATGATTCTAAAAAGGAAATGAACAAAATTATACTTGAATTCTATAAGGCTACTTTTCAGTCTGACAGAATGAATGCTAGCAAACTAATTATACCAAACTATAATAATCTTTATTAAAAAGCTGGCAACAAGAGAGAAACAGTTGAAAAGAAATTTGGAAAACAAAAGCAAATCAGAAGTTCTAGATTCCCTCAATCAGCAATTCAGAGGAAAAGTCAAATGGTTAAAGCAAATATAAGGAGTCAAAATGGGAATACAAAAATGGAGGGAGAAAGAAATAAATAATTTAACATCAATCAAAAAAACTTTCCTATACAAGCTTGAGAAGTAATGAAATTGTACATAAGACTTATCACACCTCTACTCCCCTCACAAACCTCTCAAGTAGAAGGTGTAGAAAATTTTTAATCCCTGATATAGGCACAGGGAATTCAACAGACAGCACAAGTCACATCTAGTCCAAAAATAAATAAATAAATAAATAAAACAAAATAAAATCCTTATAATGAATGACAGAATAGTTAGGTCAAGATAGGTAATGCAAATACTAGCTTCTGATAAAAAATTGAAAAGCAGCATGTCTAGATAAAATTTGTAACTATTAGCTCAACTGCTTCTTTTGTTAGACTGATCCCACTTTTTCATTCTTTTCATAAAACATTACATATCTATTGCTAAATGATGCCTCCAAAAAAATGACAACAGTGCATTTATGTACTTTTTCCAAAGTACAAATCACTAAAAATAAAATAAAATACTTCACTGGGAATCAATATATTGGTGGAAGGGAAAATGGGTATGCCAACAAGTAAAATTCTAACAATTCACTAATATTTAAATAGTCTGCCCTAAATCAATGTAACACTTCTATTATTTTGTTGATTATTACAAAGCCTTTAACTCAGTTCCACACTCATGCCATATTCATATAATACAAATATATAAAATAGCTCCGACTATAGTATTTTAGATCCACACAGAGAAAACGGTTCTCTATTAAAAAACATATTATGATCACAATGTTAAGAATAACTGATATACAATGTGGCATTTCTTAGAGCAGTAGTTAGACTGTTAATGTTATTTTCTACCCATAAACCTATTGTCATGTCTACTAAGCAGAACTAAGAATGATATTCAAATTAAAATAGAGAGTTGAACCAATATATCTTATAGTCATTTGATGTATATGGATATTAGTCTCTATGGCTCCCCTGGCAGGGGAAGGGGGAGGAGTGTTCCTTCATCTCTTGCTGACATTCTCCAGTGATATCAAAATTTCATTTGGACTCAATATGTGCAAAATTTTTAACATATGCCAAAAAAAAGCTAGAGACTGAGAACAAGCTGGAATCCAGTGGTCACACTAAATTAGTGGATGAAGCCAATACCTACAAATACCTTTGTCTCCTCTAAGCAGCACATACTGAATATCAAGAGATCATTGATCCTGAATAAATTATAAAAATTACTGACATCTTGAAATCAAAGTTAAATGGAAAGAATAAATTTAAAGCAATTAACACTTATACAAGTGTACACACTTACTGCATGATATCAGAATTGTAAAATGGTACCTAACAAATCTGGAAAGAATCCAAATTAATCATCCTAAAGTATACATAAAGAAATTAACATTATAAAAGGAAGAGAATGACTAGACACTTTTAGACTATTTGATACTCAAAGCAAAAAACCTATAGCATTTTTTGGAACAAGTAGGAATGATTTCACCATCCAAAAATATAGGGAAAACCAATATCCATCTCTGAATTTTTCAACTATAATTGAAAGTACTTTTCTGTTGGATAAAGCTTATGAGATAGTACGATCCAAGAAGGGAATCAAAAAGCACTACCTGGGTGACACCCACATGAATGTAGCCAATAATATGTGAACAAAGAATCATCAAAGGGTTGTTGAGTCATGTGAATTATTTGTGGAAACAGAGGGGTTTATGATGGCAATTAGGATGAGGTCATTGCCACCATAAATTACAGAAGGTTTATCCGTAAGGACCCTGGAATTAATGATCAATGTAGATTATTCAAGGAAGCAATATAAACCAGGAAACACATCAATGCCAGTTGTAAAAATTTAGTAGCTACCAAATACCTCTTAATATATAAGCAGGTGGCTAGACTTACATGTCTAAAGCTCACTATTCTGTATTATGGACTAGTAGATGAGAAATCCCCAAATTACAAATCTCAAAATATCCTAAAGAGCTCAACAAATAAACTGTACTAAAGATGAATTGTTATATAATATTGATTCACAAAAATTTAAGATATATATACATATAGATCTCACAGATATCAAAAATATGTACAAAAATATGGATTATATGATTCCTATTGTCCTATGTGACATTAGAATTATACCAGGGATACTATCAGTGAGACTTCAGGAAATGAGTTTACACCTTAATATATTTATTCAACTTTTTTTGCTGTTCAGTCATACCTAACTCTTTGTAACCCCATTTTAGAATTTTCTTGGCAGAGATACTAGAATAGTTTGTCATTTTCTTTTCCAGCTTTTTTTTTTACAGTGAGGGAAGTAAAGAAAACAGGGTAAGTAACTTGCCCAGAGTCATATAGCTGCTAAGTGTCTGACACCAGATTTAAACTCTGGCTAATGAATCTTCCTGACTCCAGGCCCAACACTCTATCCACTGTGGCAACTAATTGCCCCATTCAACTACAAAAAGCATTTATTTCTATTCATCTGTGCAAAAATCCATGAAGATGAAATATAATAAAACAGCAGGAGTAACATATGAAGGGCTATTTCTATCTGAATTCCAAAAATTATCAGATGAATGAGACAATTGTGGTGATGATGATAACTGATATTCATAAAAGACTAACATTTATAAATAATTTACATCACTCATACATTGTCTAGAACATGATTTATTTTCAAGACAAAGGCACAGATATTGACCTAGACACAAATGGCTTTATGATCATGAGCAAGGAACCCAACTTCCCCTCAGTTTCTTCAACTTTCTTTTTCACAGATAGGTAAGTATCATACGAAATGTTTTTTGTTAACTTTAAAGTATGCTATAATATAAGCTTATTTTTATTATATTAGTGTGTAAGTAGTCATAAGGCTATTTCTATAGGACATGAAATCAATACAATTATTCCTCTGAGGAGAGAATTGGTTATTAGTATATTGTAAATCACCAGTTTCTGAAACCTATGAAGTTGCTACAGCCAATCAATGTCAGCTTGGTTTGGGGAACACTTAATCATTCACTACTAAAATAGATGGATGACTTGTTTTAATTAAAAAAGAAAAATATAGGTTTTTATATTTTCCTATAATACCTCAAAACACAGGACTTAGTATCACAGGACCTAGATTTGGGATTTTGCCTTGACCCTTACTATCTGTATATATGGCCTTAGACAATAAGTTTTTCTAGTAAGGTGAAATAGTTAGACTAGAATGAACTCTAAGTTTTCTCCCAACTCTAAAATTTTTTGTGTTGAGATTCCCAGAGATCCATTAGCTATTAGAGCTTAGAATGAGTGGAATAGATAAAATAAGAAATAAATTTCCTCATTTTTTACCATCTCCATTTTTCTGTATATCGCAGACCTAGCATTCTTATATTATTGCTGTAATATGCCAAATGGGTCCTAAATGCCTCATTGATTACTTGTTACCAAGGAAGGATTTAGGTCTGAAACCACCCAAAATATGTAATAATCATCTTGAAATGAATGATCTGGCATGTTATCATTACTCTTGTAAGACAAAGTATGTGTATAAAAACAAGAGGAGCTATGAGATGTGTCCATTAATACTATGCTGAATGGTTACGACATAAGAGCTATTATATGCTCATACCATGTGATATAGTCTATAGCATTTAATAAAGTTATTTGCCTAGTTTCCTGCTCTGCAGCTTTAGAGTTATTTTGACTAGTTGCAGCACAGTCAGTGAGATCACTGAACATAGCACTGGAGCTGATTTCCTTCCAGAACAGGGCATTGGGACTTTGATAGAAAGGTACAGGGCCTGTTTGGCCCAGTTGGTATTTACTATTCTGTGAATATCAAAATGTTTTCCTGGTTAACTGCAGGTTGCTCTACACTTACAACCACAGCATCTTAACATTCTTTTTAATTAAAAATCAATAAAAGCTCTCAACTTAAAAGTTAAACATTATCTAAACTGTAGGTAAGCTACTGAATCCAGAGATAAAGGCAGTTAGCTTAGCTTTAACCACCTGAGAAGTGTGATTATCATCCTGAAATGCATGGCCTGGAGTGTTTTTATTGCTATTATAAAATGAGACTTCTATACCATAGTTAGAGAAGCTTTTAGGTAAGTGTATATTAACTAATGGTTGTGATATAACTGATGGCAAATTAGGAATAAAAAATTAATTAAATGCTATCCACTATTCCACAGCCAGTTCACATCTTTTTTAATATATTTTCAAGTATATATTTATATACATGCATGTATATGCTCATAATTTTAAGAACAGCTTATAATCATAAATTCTTAGGGATAACATTGGCCTTAGATGATTATCTATTCCAACATCTTAGTCTGTAGACAAAGGTTAAGTTACTTAAACTATTAAAATATATACTGTAGAAAATATGACACATGGGGCTGCAGGGACATCATTGAGTGGTTGGGTGCTAATACTTGGCTTTTGTTTCTGCCTGTCTACCTTACTTCACTCTTTAACCCCAGGGATTAACTCAACACCTCCCTCTATTGGTAATCATTGCCATCCTTCCCATCTTGGGTTCTTGTCATGCTATCTTGCCAAAGAAAGAATAGGTTTAAAAATCCTGTTCTATATTGTTGGTCTAGAAGTAAGTTCCCGGGAATCCTTCGAGCTTCCTAAGGTTTTGAGCATTAGTAACTTCAAGGAAACCCACAAGGGGTTTCAAATATCAAAGGAGAAAAGTTACCCATCTGCATGTGTCTTAAAGCTAAACCCATGGGGGCAGCTAGGTGGCACAGTGGATAGAGCACCAGCCCTGAAGTCAGGAGGACCTGAGTACAAATCTGGTCTCAGACACTTAACATGTCCCCGCTGTGTGACCTTGGGCAAGTCACTTAACCCCAATTGCCTCAGCCAAAAGCAAAAAAAAAAAAAAAACTAAATCCAGCCTCTCATGCCAAGGAACTTGGACCTTGATCTTACTGAGCTGTCTGCTATTGAGTGATCAGTTCTGCACACTCATTTCTGTAATTGTTCTATGCATCAATTGGCCCCAATTCTATAGGAATTAGATGCTAATCCACGCTTCCGAATTCTCTTCTGAGGTTGATATGGTTTGATAAGGATTTTTGTCAACTGGCCACCTAACCACCTAACAGTTGGCTTGTCTGTGGGTACTCCAGGTACTTTCCACACTACAGCAATTGATTTGCCTTTGAGGAATTCCTAGCCTTCTAGGGCAGCTCGTAGGGCAGCTCTCTCCAAATGCCTAAACTCCACAAAACTTGGAGCCCTTGGTTGTCCTACTCTCTCCAGTCATTTGTCCTTATATTCTATTGAAGATCTCGCTCTGCCAAACCTTGACCCTCTCCTGCCTTTCCTATTACTCACATGCTTCCAATGGAAGATGGCTAATTACAAAACCATGCTGAGTACACTATAAATTTATGTCATCTAAAGCTACAAAAAGGCAATATTTTCACACATCCCCAATTAACTCCTCCCACTTACCATGATGACTTTTTCATCATCCTTCAAACTTCCCAAGGTTCCCCCTAAGTTCTCTCAAGCTAAGAATCTTACTGCATATTTTACTTTTAAAAGTGCCAAGCTTCCTCTTCTTTCCACCTCCTCATTTAACATAACTCAAATGCTTTCTATGACCTTCTCTTCCTTTTTCTGTCTCTCAAAAAAAAGTGACCCATCTCTTTGCCAAGGCAAACCCCTTTACTTTTATAGATGATCCCATTATATCATATTTTCTTCATTATAATGAGCCCTTTATTATCTCCTCTCTCATTTATCTTCAACCTCTCCCTGTAAACTGACTTTTCCTCTACAGCTTACAAACACCCCTGTTCTTCAAGAACCCATAATCGATTTATTCATCTATCTGATTGCTATCATTTTAGATTTCTTTCCCTTTTCTGGCTAAATTCCGTAAGAAAGCTCTCTCTGTAACTGATCCCTCTAACTTTCTTTGCTTTCACTCTCCTTAATCCTTTGCAGTTTTATTTCTGACCTCATCATTCAAGCAAAATTGCTACCTCCAAAGTTACCAATGATTTTTCATTGCCAAATTGAAAAGTCATTTGCCTCTCAATTCTAATCCTTCTTGACCTCTCTGCAGCTTTTAACACTTACAATCACTCTTTTCAGGTTTTATGTCACTTGGTCCCTCCTACCTGTTAGCTGCTTCATTCTCAGTCTCTTTGGCTGAATCTTCATCCAAGTCATGCATTTTAATGCATGTTCCTAGACCTCTCTAGGTCTTTTTCTCTTTTCTCATTATACCACAACAATTGGTAATTTCTTCATCTCCAGGAGATTTAACAATCATCTCTATGCATATGATTCTTAGATTATTTATGCAGTCCTAACTTCTCTTCTTCCACTCTTGTTTTTAATAATATTTATTTTCAGAAATACATGCAAAGATAATTTTCAATATTCACCCTTGTGAAACCTTGTGTTCCAAATTTTTCTCCCTCCCTCATCCCCCTTTAGATAGCAGGTAATTTTATATAGGTTAAATATATGCATTTCTTCTAAATATATTTCCATATTTATCATACTACACATACTACACAAGAAACATCAGATAAAAAATGATAAATAAAAAAGAGAAAACAAACAACAACAACAACAAAAAGATGAAAATACTATGTTGTGATCCACATTCATTATCCACAATCCTCTCTCTGGTTGTTCTCTCCATTATAAGTTTATTGAAATTGGCCTGAATCACTTCAATGGTGAAAAGAGCCAAGTGATCATCACACAATTTTCTTGTTGCTATGTATAATGTTATCTTGGTTCTGCTCACTTCATTCAGTATCAGTTCATATAAGTCACTCTAGGTCTTTCTGAAATCAACCTGCTAATCATTTCTTGTGGAATATTACATTCATATACCGTAACTTATTCAGCCATTCCCCAACTGATGGGTATCCACTCATTAACTCCCAGTCTTACATTTCCTACTGCCTAATAGACATCAGAAACTGAAGCTATTTCACAGAAATATTAAATTCAGTTGTTGATTCTATTCTTTGTGCATATACCAAAAAGAATGATCAGGTGACAATGTGAGGAAAAGACAAAGTCTTAAATTAGGACCCACATTCATCAGATTTCATATCGTATTTATAAACACAAAAAGGCCTACAGTTTTGACAAAACACAGACCATAGGTAATCAAGACACCAAATACATTATATTAGCTCATTAAATTACATAATCCTCTATTCTCCATCTATTCTCCAATTTTGACATTATAGCTTACCTTTTCTTAGGATATCCCCTCATGTCTCCAATGCATTTCATCTTCACCCCTTTCCTCTTAGTTTCATTCAAGTGACATACTCAGGTACCAGTTGTTACAGGGCCTTGCATGAATCCTTTGTCCCTAACTATTAATGCTTTTCAATTGTTTTGCATTCATACTCTATATATATTTATATTTACTTATCAGTATATTTGTTTTATCATTATGTCTTGATGTCCTTAGTAATAACATAGTATCTTTCCTATAACAGTTGCTTAAATAAATCTTTATTAAATCTTCTTTTCTTATATTAGAGAATGTTATTTTGATATAAACTTGAGAAATAGTTCAAGTAGATACTATTTAAAGGTTGCTATGGATTCAAAAAGCCCAAGAAATCCTGTAAAACTTTACCAATGGTAAACAATAATCATTGAAAACTGATTATCTAAAGTCAAGATTAGGAGTATACACCTGAAAAGATTTGAGGAAAAAAGAAGAGTATTTATTCTTCTAAAATTCCCCCATATATACTGTAGATTGGTTTGAAGAGAAAGGGTTCAGCTCACTTTCCCACCTACCTTCCCACTCACTCCTGCATCCTCCCACCTCTCAAATCAGTTTGCCCGTCATTATTACACACATGTTCCCAGTTACCATAATAGACCACATATGTAACTTTAACTACATCATTTCAGAACTCCATTTACAGATTCTACATTTTATTTGATTCATAGTTTTGCATTTTTTCCAGAGAAGACTGGCTGTTAATCCCTGTCCTCTGCAGGAAATTCGTACACTAGTTGGCAAAATGTGAGAAGAAAAAATACTTCATATTCCAGTTGCCATGTTAGCTGCTGTACACATTCATATACATTTCATCTCCAAAGTTATTCTTCATTAGTTCATTTTGGAATTTATATAGCAGCATTTTTGTATCATCTTAGGAAAGTTAATGATAGGGATCTATAGAATTATTCCTTTATATGAGAGTTGCAAGCTTTGGTGGATGAGAACATATAAGCTCACACCCAGAGGGGGAACCCTGAGCTTCTATACCACAAAGCTGAAAGACAGTGAACTGAAATGGTTACGAACTAGCTAAAATCAGCATGGAAGAAGCATATTAAAAGGTTGGATATTTTTTTCCTACATTATTTTAAAAATCTGGTTAAGTCCTGAACTAAGAGAGGAGAAAGCTGTGGATCGTGGATCCTACCCGAAACAGAGGGTAGGAGAAGAAAAGGTCCAATTATAAAGGAAGAAAAGTTTTTATTTAGTAATCAGTATTTTCTATCAAAGTTAAATGCAGGTGGGTTTATTAGAGGAAAATAGAAAGTAAATGACCACAACCAAAACTTCCTGTGACAGACAAAACTGCAGATCCTTTTGGTAACTGGGAAAGAAAAATAAAAGCAATTTGGGTTTTGTAGGGAATTTATTTATTGTTATTTTGTTTTGTTTTGTTTTGCTTTTTCCTTTTAAGACTGTTCACCACAATCTCTGGCTTTGTCCATTAAAAAGCAAGTGATCTCTACTTGACTAAAAAATTACATTTTTCTGTTTAAAGTCAAAATAAGCTTTACCATTTTCTGAATTCTGTTTGTGTTCTGACATCCAAGGAAATCTATGTAAAATTGGGAGGGAATGTGGAAAATCATTATGAAAAAGTCATTCTAAATAAAGGAAATTTTTTTACATGTAAATAACTTTTAGAAATATGTTGAACAACCAAATGGGATCAATGCTTTTTTAAAAAACATATATATGTAAATATTTTTTCAGAAAAAAACAAAAAAATGTGAGGAAAGATGGGAAACTTTATAAACAAGGAAATGTTTCTGTAGCATTCAAATACAATGAATAAAATGACTGTCTATTGATTCTTTTTTTATGTTATCTTACTTTCTCATTTAATTTCACCTTTAGACATTACTGGACAATATTACATTTTGTATTGATAGGCAAGGCTCCGTATAGTTCTAATCTCAAGCAAACCCTTCATCATTTCTGATTTAAGACAATGTAATTTATTACATTCCCACTTTAGCATGAAATCATACCACTGCTATATGAAAGTCAGAAGAGGAATTGAAAGTTTTTCACTGCCTAGTGAAATACCAACATTTCAGGAAAATATTAAATTGCATGATTCTTATAACTTACCAAGGTAAAACAATAAATTTCATTTGAAATCCAAATTACACATATATTAGAGTAAGCACAAAGAAAGAGACCTAATCCGACAAAGCTAGAATTTTCACTGTGCCTTTTAGTTTCACTTTAAAAAGTATGTATAGGCACTAAACAATATATGTAGGCAGCTACATGGTGCAGGTGGGTTAGAGGGCTTGAATTGGAATTGAGTATATTTTTTTTTAATTCTGCCACAGACACTTTCTAGCAGTGATGAATTAATGTCTCCCAGGCACTCTTTTGCAATATGGAATAAAAATAACAGTACTCACAAGATTGTTGGGCTAATCCAATGAGATAACTTGTAACAGCACGTTGCAAACTTTAAAGTGCTATATAAATGCTAAATATTGTCACTGTGTTTAAAATGCCAATTACTTCTTTTACTTCCATCACACTTGAGAAAAATTTAAATAGTAATTTTCCATGGGATCATGAATTTTAGAAAATATTACTTTAGAAATATATACATAGAATGTACCTAATTTGTAGAAAATAGTAATTACTGAAAAATTCTTTTGTTTGTTTTTTTTAATCATTGCATTATTTTCATTTTCAGATATATGCTTGACTTTAGTATAAACAAGGAAAGTGATGTGAATATATTCAACAAAGTTGGAGTCTTTATAGGTCAACTCTTCTCTCTGGATATATATCTTACTCCCATTAATAGGAAAGGATCAATTTCAGATTCATTGAGTACAGATAGTCAGTGTACATTTGGTCTGGCAATGCTCTCTTAAGATTGACAGAATTCCATAAAGTGCTGTCTATACCTTCAATTTATCACTATAATCTATCACTCTACATTTCATATGAAATTGATTTTGACACATCCCATTTGAATAAAACAGTGGTAGAACTTGCATATTCATTTGCACTGCTATATTAATTGTTACACTTTTGATACACTGAATACATGTACATAATTGGTAAAGTGCATGAAAATTAAGTCAAATTAACTAACTATGTATATTGTTTAAGAAAAAAAAGTTATCTTTGCTTAACTTCATTGTTAATATGAACACTCGATCATGAGGCATGGGGGTGAAGATTTAATTTGCATTTAATTCATGTAGAATTATTTAAAGTGATACCAGACATTAACTTAGTAAAACCATGTTAAATACATGCTTAGAAAATAAAACTTGGCAAGCATATGAAATGCAAGCATTGAAAGACTTATCAGTATAAAAGTATTTAAGCATAATGATTTCACTATTGAGTGAACAAGTCTTAAATGATCTCCTTGCTATACAATGCACTTTGTATATCATGGCCAAACCCAAAGCTAATTCTGGATGATTATCAGTCTGGGTCAATGACCTGTAGCTGCTAGAAAGACAATGAGAAAGGGTAAAGAAGGTCATTATTACAGACAGTCCATTGTATTTCAATAGAATCTCCCTAAAAAGAAAATATCTATATAAAGATATGATTGATTGTAGGCACTTTACTCTTCTGGAGGTCTGATCAACTTTCTTGCAGTTAAAAAAAAATCTCCATTACCCAAGACTTTTTCTCACTATAATTAAACCATAACATAGAAATATGTCTTATGATTTAAATAATTATAATATTAGCATAAAGGTGATTTTGAAAAGAAGTTTAAAAGAAAAACAACTACATTTATACAAGAATAGTCACAAACACAAAAGTTACAGCTCCTGAGGCAACATTTTCAACTTTTTTTGGTCACAATAAGAATATTATACTCATATAAGACCAGACACATTAATGTTAACCTACATAGAGTATTAGCTGTCTTTTCTGGAATCCAGAATTTTAGAAACTTCAACTCAACACTCTGGGATTCAAGTTAGGAAGCTAGAAGTGAAGACTCTTTTTTTTTTTTTTTTTTTTTTACTATTATAATCAGTTTAGGCACCAAAGTCAATGGCCTTTAGTCTACAAGACAGATGCTTTAAATAAAATTCTAACAAGTTCAGCAAACTGGTTCCTAATCTACTTTCCTCCTCATCAGAAGCCTTTGATCAACTGAGGGAAGTGAGAAGTATTAGTGATAGGGCACTTCATAATAAAAATAATGATTATGTTTTAATCTTTCTATAATACTTCATAATTTAAAAATGAATTAGGCAAACTTTGTAGTTTAGAGAGCAATGACCTGGGATCCAGAAGACCTGAGAGCTCTAGTTTTGACATAAGCAAGTTACTTATCTCAAGAGTTTAGTTTCCTTATCTGTAAAATGGAGGTAGTAATACTTGTTTTATCTGCTTCTTGGGGTTACTGTGAAGAAAGATCTTTACATTAGAATTATCAGTGACTTCTTTAGGGAATGTTACTTCAATGGGTATAGGATACAATCTTTCTGCATTTATTTCTTGGTTTTAAAAATCTTTTTCTTCTAATTCATATCTTTCCACAAAATATTCATAAGCAATTACATGACTGACTATGCAACTCCTGTATCCATAAATCTTCAGGAGCTCCCCATTGCCTCTAGGATAAAATAGAAAGTACTGCATTGCTATTTAAAGCCTTACACAATTAAACTCCAACTTATCTTTCTAGACTGATGTTATTTCCTTTATGTTGCAGTCACACTGTTATACCTGATGTTTCACATTCTCAGCATTCTCTCTCTGATCTCTATATAAATGCCTGGAATGGTCCTTCTCCTGACTTCCATATCTTGGAATCTCTAGCTCCCTTTATGGTGCTACTCAAATGCCATCTCCTATATGAGACTTTTCTCAATCTTACTTCTCTAGTTGTGCATGCTTCCCCACAAAATTATTTTGTATTTACTAATCTATGCATATTTTGTTCTCACTAAAACAACATTTCATCCTACCTCATTTAGAATATAAAGTATCTAGGGGATTTTTTTAAATTCTGTACCTCCTTTCTTCTATAATAATGTCTAGTACTTCATAAACATCTAATAAATGTTTAATTGAATTTAATTATGTACAGGTCCTATCCAATATTCTAGAGGCTTCCATGTGAGAGTAGAACTACAGGATCACAGATCCTACATCATTCTACGCAATTTCTCCAGACACAAACCATGTTAAGATATCACCAGAGTAACCCCTGGCTCCTCTGCAGTAATAGTTAGCAAAGACGTGGAATAGTTATTGAAAAGTGAAATAATGTAGCATCAGAATATATGATTCTGCTTTGCATTTGTATCTTGAGGACCATGGGATCTTTCCATATGAATTTTTACTGAAACCTGTTATGTCTTCCATTGGAATGTGTTTCTTTAAGAGCAAGGACTACTTGTATTGCCAATGCTTAGCATAGAGTTTTATACAATGCTAAATACTTAGTAAGTACATTTTTCATTCAGAATGCCATCTCCCAAAGCTCTATTTCAATTCCCCTAGCCATACAATGAAAATGGCCTGAGATTTTCAAAGGTTGTACTGTCTGAATGTAAGCTCTGGCAGGTTCTACCAAATTAGAAAGGTTTTGAATAAATATTGGCAAAAAATCTCTCTCTGTTTCATGAGGTATAGCCTAGCCAAGTTTGCAGGTAATTATCACCATAATGTTGGCCAATAGATAATGACTTTTTGAGCTCTAGTAACCCATGAACTAAAGTGGCAGGGTGGGGAATAAAGGGAGAACTGCTGTAGCTCCTGTGCAGCCCTCTTCTTACATAGATACTTCTTGTATGCCTTGTTTTTAGAGTAATAAAAATGAGTGGTAGAAATAGAGAGTGTGAAGCAAAAGGTCCTTAATCTATTGATGAATATTAATTTAAGTGATTGTACATTTAATGAGCCCTGAACCCACATTAATATTCTCAATTGTAAATTAAATGAGAAGACAAACTAAAAAAGTTTCAGTTAAATCTGGAATTCAAAACTTTTTTATGTCAAGAATTCCTTTGTCATCCAGGTAAAGCTTAAGGTTCCTTCTCAGCATAATGTTTAAAAAATACATAAAATAAAATACAAAAGATTAAAAAGCAAATCGATTATATTGAAATATAGACACAATTTATTTTAAATTCACATATCCTAGAGTCAAGAACAGTTGAACTAAAAGAAAGGATTGCTCATGTGTTATCTTTGTCAATAGGAATAAAGCAATCAATAAAACTGGCTTCATCTTGTGTCCAAAGGCAAAATTTCAATTCTCAAATGGATGAGCAATCTTATCAAAGTTTCTTCCATTGAAGCAGATCACAGCCTATTTAGGCCTATCCACCTTAAAGGGCCTTTGACTACAGAGATTCTATTCCATATTCTGTAGCAAAAGGATCTCTCTCATTTTCTCTTGACATCTTAAGTGTATCAGTGGAATATTTCAACAACTTCTTTACAATTCATCAGAAATCTCTTCATTCTAGATGACTACATTTCTGGAATTCATACCTCAAAAGTACCCCCTATCCTTGTAGACTCTCCCTATGATTGGATAGTTACTTTCTTCCAAAATCTCCATTTAAGGAGGGTATTTAAGTCTCTCTCTCTCTCTCTCTCTCTCTCTCTCTCTCTCTCTCTCTCTCTCTCTCTCTCTCTCTCTCTTTCTCTCTCTCTCTCTCTCTCTCTCTCTTTTTTTTTTTACTAGACTGCATTCTGAATTTTCCTTTTGTGTTTTTGTGTGTTTTCCTTTGCCCTTTAGATGTTGATTCATTTTCAATTCTTCAAAGACTGAAGTATTTTCTGGTAGGCATACAACAAGATTTGGGCAAAAGGGTTATTATAGGCAATGAGCTCTAACCAAAAATCAAAAAGCAAATTACTTTATGGTATACTTGGTCATCTTCCCTTGTGAGATACATAATGAGCACAAATAATCAGACTACTGTGGAGATAATTTAATTTCAGTGCATATGAGACCATCTGTTGCAGTAGATGAAGTAGAGAGATTCTATGAAAACGTTGGTAAGATCTTCAAAAATAAGTAAACATGTACCTTAAAACTCAGTAACTTAAATGTGAATGTTAGCATGAGAGAAGATATCAAAAATGTACTGATAAATATGGTCAAATATCAAGAAATAAAAAGGAAAAAAGGCTTAAAAACTGGACATTGTGAATATTTTCTTCAAGGGCAGAATAAAAATGCACTGGATGTGGCAAAAACAAAATACTTTAAAATACATAAAACTGATTTATGAAAGTAAACAAGAAATCATTGGTTACCATTCTAAGAGCCATTTAAGAATAATCCTCATGTGAATAACAAGATCTCTGAATTCTTAGAGCAAAGATCAAAATCTGACATGAAATAAAAAGGGTAAAGCTCAATTCAATTAAAGCCATTCCAGTCTACTTAAAAATGCTATAGCCTTTGGGAACTTTGAAATCGGCAATAATAAAGGATACTGCTTCTGGATAGTTTAGCTAATGCAAATAGTTATCACAAAAGGAGGAAACCAAAAATTGCCTCAATCAACAAATACTTGCCCAATTTGATAAATAAAGTAGGACAGCATCCAAAGACAAAAGTACTTTTGATTAAAAGCTTATTTGAAAACTAAGATGGATAAAGAATGATGGAAGATTGTAAGCATTTACTTTACAGAGGAGTAAAAAAGCAATAGAGGGGAACACAAATTTAATGTGAGTTTGGAAGAACAACAAATGAATGGCAAATAGAAACAGATCTTCTAGTATTTGTGAAAGAGTCATGTCTTATCAATGATAGTAGCTGGATAACACCATTCTTCTATCATTTCAGTTACCAATGCACTATAAAAAGGAAGCAGCACTAATATTTATGACAATGAAATTAATAATGGCTTGACGTAATCAAATTCAGAAATTTATTTTCAAGATAAATTATAAGTGGAAAAAGTCTCCAAAAAAGAAAAGATATAACCTATATTATTTTAACAAAACAAAACAAACACCAACAATTGAGAATGTATCAGCAATTATCAACCCACATATTTACTTTCTGATCTGTATAAAATATTTATTAGAACAATCTATGTATGTTTCAAGGGTATTTGTGAATGAAAACATGAGGAGGGAACAAGAATATTTTCATAAATGAGCTACAGTAGAACAGCTTCATAGTCACACAACTGGAAATTTCAGAAAATATATGTCCAGTGTGTCTATGGTTTGCCAACATTAAAGCTTCAATTTTAGAAGTTCTCCACAAACAAGGTGTTTCCTATACATGTGACAACTGTTGGACCATGTGACCAAAAGGATAGCAGATTGGTAACTTTCCCCTAATTTTCTAACCTTCCATTAAAAAGAATTAAGTGCCATTTGAAGAGCTACTGCAGCTGAATACAAAGGACAAAGAAAAAAAGAACTTCAAGAAAATAAGCTCCTTATGAATTAACAACAGGGAATTCTAATCTTTAAAGAGCTTAGAAGCATTTCCCCACACAAGGTGACTCACAAACATGTGCTTTGGAAGCAGCGAGGAACACCCATCTCCACCAGTTCAACATGAACTCTTCACACACATTCTACTCAACCCATTCTCTGCCTTATAGCTGTTAGCAAGCACTAACTGGCCAACCCTTCCAGGAATGGAGTTGTGTGCTAAAAACCTTGCTGTTTCCTAGGACCCAGCCTTAGGGTCAGGGACCCCAAATATTCAGAGAATCTGACTAAAATACTCTGGCTATTCCCCTAGCACTCTGAAAAAAGCAGCAAACAGATTTAGCCCAGTCACAAGAAATACTGGAGGAAAGCCAAAGGAGGAATTGGAGAGGGGTAACCAGAATGTGTTACTGTAACAAGCTTGAAAAATGGGGGAACTGAATATAAGGTGGTTCTAGTATTATGGATGTGGGTGTATGTGTATACGCACACATGCATATATGCACATATATATATATATATATATATTGCAATGCTTAAATTTAACTGTACTTATATAACACACATATTACCTCCAGAATAAATTTCTTCTGTGTGAATTTAAGTGACTTAATTGTCTTAAATATTAACGCCACTTTCTTATAATATACAAATTATACATATATATATGCATATATATGCAAATATATACATATGCATATATGTATTATATTCAATATTCCAAAGGTCTTTAGAGCAAGTACTCAAGTCTATAAAACATATATCCCTAAATTTATAGTCTGTATTCTTGGATGTACCCAACAGCAAAGGAGAAAGAATGAGAAAATTACAGCTAAACAAAGACTGAACCATCATTTTAAAAGAAAAAGAAAACAGTGCAAGTTAATTCAGAGTATCTTACAATCAAAATCATGATTAGTAAATTCTCAAAGAAAATGCAAAGCTTTCAGCAAATTTTGCAAATCAGAAAAAATTAATCCCTGCTGGATGATGTACAGAATTATGTGAACTCTCAAGAAAGCATGAAAAATTAAGAATTCCAAAATGGTTCAAAAAAGAAATTAATTTTTAAAAAGAAATTAGGGATGGTTATAGATTAGGATTTAAAATTTTGAATATAGAATTTAAGAATTCAATTAGCATACAAGAAAAGTAAATAAATCCATGAGGAAATAATTTCTCTAAAAAAATGAAAAAGGAATTACCATATATGGAACACAAAAGAAGATGTAAAAAAATCTGGCAGAGGCAAAATAAAAGTAATAATATTCAAATAATATTCAAAAATATACCTTATACACACCCAAATTATTAACCTTGAAAACACTAAGAGATGATTTAAAGATATGTTCTCCTAAGAAATATGGTAAATAATTTCAAAGATAATTGCCAGGAGAAAGACTTTTAAATATAAAGTAAATAATACTTGAATAACATGTGATTATTCCATAGCCACAAGAAATCACAGGAAAGATTCTAATAGCATTTTCCAA
Source organism: Myrmecobius fasciatus (assembly GCA_023553655.1). Lineage (NCBI taxonomy): Eukaryota > Metazoa > Chordata > Mammalia > Dasyuromorphia > Myrmecobiidae > Myrmecobius > Myrmecobius fasciatus. Next base: position 2,695 of record JAJPUD010000801.1, on the reverse strand, counting down.
AAAGCATGAGAATGTAAGCTGTTTGATATTTTTTAGGGATTGGGACTGCAGAGTAGAAGGATAAATAAATCAAATGAGAAAGAAGATAGAGTGACACATTCCTATTAAGTCTATTAGTGAAAAGCAAGGAAAAAATAATTTCTATAGACTCTCAGAAAGAAGAAAAGAATGAGAATGTAAGAGATAGGAAGAAGGAAGAGGTTAAGTTTGATTTAATTAAAATAGGGGAGTTCAATTTAATAGAAAAGGGTTATACCCCACATGAGGGAAGAAGGGTATCTGTGGTAGAATGTGGGAACTTCATGATATATTTAATGTATAGGTGGTAAACCATCTTCTCTAAGAGAATGTGGAAACTACATTGATAATCTCAGAAGAGATGTATTAGTTCTTAGGAGCAATTACTACCCAGAAGAGCAGAGCAGGAAGATGGCAATGGGGATGGAGAGTAGAGCAGAGCAAAGAACATATCTGGACACACAATTATCAGACATAGGATCATTTCAACTATTTCTAGCATTCTTTTTCTCCAACACCAAACTGGTGTAGGCCTTTATCATCTCATCTCTGAACTGTTGCAATAACCTGCTGTTAGTTATTTTAGTCGATGAAATTTGGTACAAAGACTTTTTTTGTCCTATTTTTTCCCTTCCATTCTTCTTTGAGATGAATTAATTTTGCTTTTGAAAAGCTTTTCATTTCCATTATTTGAGGGTTTTTTGGTAGGTTTTTTAATTGTTGTTTGGGGGTTTTTTTGTAATTCTGCTTAGGTAAGAATTCCTTTACTACTTTTAGTTGTGAAATTTACATTATCTGCTTCTATTTGAATTGTTTTATCATGTGATCACTAATTTATTTCTCCTATTATTATGGAATATGGTATAAGATGTTGGGATAAGACTAATTTCTGACAGCTTAATTTCACATTCCAACAGTTCCTATTAAATACAAAATTCTTTTCTAAGTGACATATGTTTTAAAGTTTATCAAAAACTAGATCATGGATCCCCATTATTTCTGATTAAAACTTGTCTAGTTTGTTCCATCAGTTTGGTTTCTTTCACCATTGCTAAACTAATACAAAAGCTTTTGATGCCTACTGCTTTATAATATAGTTGAAGGTCTGAACGTGATATTTCTCCTATAATATATAATATTCTTATATTCATTTTTTCCTGTACCATCTAGATCTTTTTCTTTTCCAAATGATTTTTGCTATCATTTTATCTATAAAAAATAATGACCTTTATAATTTAATTATAGAATTAAACTTCAGAAGGGTTGTCATATTTATTCTAATGCTATGGTGGAGTCATGAATATTGCATGTTTATCTCACTATTTAAGTTGTTCTTTACTTCTTTCAAGAGAATTTTATAATAAAACCTATGAAAATATTGAGTGTCCTTTAATAGAATGACTTCCAAGTATTTTGAATATTCTGCCATTATTCTGAGTGGGATAGCCTTTTCTTTGAGAGTCTTTTGATTTTGTTATCGTAAATTAAATTGATTTTGTTGATTAAAATTGTTAAAAGAAAAAAAAAAAGATTCCTAGAGAATTGCCAAAATAATTATCTCTAATCATGGACTGAGCAACAATAGCAAGAAAATTACAAAAATAATATATTTAGTTCAGTTGGTGTTATGGGGTACACCCTCCATGGAGTCCAAATAGAATCCTAGATATAATCCAATTTGCAAACAATATATTGATGAAGCTATATTCTGGAAAACGATATGGCTTGCTCCCTGAGATCCATGATCTTTAAAAGATATTGGCCTAGTTGTATGTACTGGAAAAAGAAATAAAAGGAAAAAATCTGTGTTGCCCAGAGTATGACATGTAGTTGGATGGTCAGTATATTAAGTTACTCCATAAACATATTTATCTTGGACAGGAGCTTCAGATAGACAATGAGCAGAGCCCAGAATTGAAAGAAAGAGATCAGGCTGCATTCTATTTGGAAAATTGTACAGCACTTTCAATGACCTTAAATTGTACCCTTCACAAAAACTCATCTTTCAAAATGTTTTTTAAAATTCTGAATTAACTAGAACCCCTCCAAAAATAGTCTCATATACAAAGTAAAACAGAAAGATTATATGTAAAACCATGAATCTCTCTTAAATATAGTTTGCTTTTTAGAAGTATATAACATATTCAACATGATATTTTCCAGGCTGTCTTCCTTGTATTTCTCTGTGAATTTTTTTTCTATTCCCTTCTGTGAACTTTAAAAAATGTGTCAATGACCCTCTATTGTTTCTTCTTATTTTGAAAGGCAGAATTATTGTTAACTCTGTCTTTTCCCCATATCCACCTCCCCTTCTAAAAGAAAAATGGAGGGAAAAAATAGAAACAAATTAGTAAATTCACATCTTTTCAATGACCAAATATTATTGTCTCATTATGTACATTGGATCCACCAAATCCTTTGTCAGGAGGTGGGTCACATGTTTTATCACAGATCCTTTGGACTCATGGTTGTCTAGGGTTCTCAAAACCTATAAGCTATTTTTTTCTTACAATGTTATTACTGAATAAATTATTCTAGTCTTGATTATTTTATCCTATATGTATCCATAAAAATCTTCGCAGAATTTTCTTCTCTGAATCTATACCTTTTTATTTCTTACAGTGTAGTAATATCCTCTAACAGTCATATACCACAATTTATTCAGTCTTTGTTTAAT
>JAJPUD010000800.1:555130-567403 GCA_023553655.1 Myrmecobius fasciatus | reverse complement strand
TTTTTTTTTTCTTGTAGATACGATTTTTCTTGCACAACAAGATAAGTGTGGAAATATGTATACATATATTCGATTTGTCAAGTATTTTAATATAATTAACACATAGTGGATTTCTTGCCATCTAGGGGAGGGGTGGGGACTAGGGGGGAAAAATTTGTAACAGAAAGCTTTGTAAGGGTCAATGTTGAAGAATTACCTATACATGTTTTGCAAATAAAAGGTTTTAATAAAAAAAAAGAAAGAAAAATCTGCAAGTTATAGTACTATATATAGAATCTAATTTTTTTTAAACATTGTGCATAATGGGTTTGATCAGATTTAAGAAGTAGGAATGAAGTAGAAATTGTGTTAATTGTTTATCTCTGTGAGAGAGAGAGGGAGAGAGACAGACAGGAAAGAGAAGGAAGGTGTGGGTGTGGTGTCAATAGAGAACTTGAACCCACATCTTCCTAATTCCTAACTTTAGTGTTCTATTCACTAAGCATGCTACCTGACATTTTTTAAGATTCTAAAAATCAATGTCTTTTCTACTAGTTTCAAGTCAATCAATTTGAGTTCCCAACTCTATCACTTATTATAGCTTCGACTGTGGGAAACTTATTCAACTTGGGACTCAATTTCTTCATCTGTAAAATGAGGGAGTTTTACTAAATGATTATCAAGGCTGCCTCCAATTTTAAATCTATGATCCTGTGATGATATTTGTATGCTGCCTTGGAATTCAATATTAGTAAATCCAATCTTTACATGGAAAAAAGATAATCAGGAATTTGCCATAAAATATGCTTTCAGAGATGAAATTTGAGAAAATGTACCTCTCCTCCCCCTTTGCAGAAGTGGGGAATTACAGGTACAGATACTATATATCATTGAACACAGTTGTTCTGTCCTTTGGATTTGCTGAAGTGTTTTTTTTAATCTTTCTAAAAATTTTGTTACACACAATGACTTACAGGAAAAAGGATGGGTGATGGGGGCAGCTAGGTGGTGCAGTGGATAGAGCACCAGCCCTGAGGTCAGGAAGACTTGAGTTCAAATCTGGCCTCAGACACTTGTCCTAGCTGTGTGCCTTGGACAAGTCACTTAACCCCAATTGCCTTAGCAAAAAAAGGATGGGTAGGATATATTTGAAATGAAAGACCTATAAAAACAAAAGACATCAACAAAATTGGATAATTTTTAAAGATGCTTATCTTGAGTTTATAATAAATTTTATGATTCAAGTGCTCAAATAGAATTTTCAAAAAATTAACTCCAATGTTATTTCAAATTTTGAATATATATATAATATATATATATAGAAAATTCTAACTACTTTCTCATTTCTTCAAGGAGACCAATTCTTCCTAGTCAACATCTAATTAAGTATTTGAGAAGAATCTCGTTACTCTCAAAGAAACTGTCCATCTCATCTCTCATATCTTACCTATTTATTTGTAGGCAAATCTATACAAGAAATAACATAGAAAAAGTAAATTTAACAAAAATGTATATTTTAAAATTTCATTAATGTAAGTCCATTAAATTGTAAGCTCTGTAAGGGCAATGACTGCCTTTTGCCTTTTTTTGTATCCCCAGAGCTTGGCATAATACCATGCAAGTAGAAGGTGCTTAATAAATGTTTAGTGAATGAATAAGTGAATGATGTATCAAGGGAAAAAACAAGTAATGAAATAAGTATTTTAAATACCAATGCTACTTTATATAAACAATCTCAAAAATGTCTCAAAATCCACATGAGACAGAAAATTAGAAAATAAAAAAGGAGAAAAATTAATGTATAAGGTAGTTTTAAGTATATAGATATGTGCATGGATATATGGATGGGAGTGTGTTTGTGTATATTAAATAAATGAAAAGGGAAAATCCCTTATAGAACAAATCAAAAATTTGAATGGCAGTTGAAGTTTAAAGCAATCCAACATTATTTCTCAGCTGATAACAATTCAAAAAACCTACAATAACACTAAGTTTTTTATGGTTCTGTTATTTCAGTCATGTCCAACTTTGTGACGCCCATTTGGGTTTTTTTTTTTTTTTGACAAAGATACTGAAGTGATTTGCCTTCTGTACATTTTACAGATGAGGAAACTGAGACAAACAGGGTGAAGTGACAAAGCTAGTGTCCAAGTTGTCCAAGGTCACAACTGAACCCAGAAAGTTGAGTCTTCTCAACTCCAGGCCCTGTACTCTTATTCATTGCCCCACCTACATGCCCACTATCTGGGATAGCATAGCACAATTACATGTAAGCAAAAAGCTATCATGAAGACCAATAGATAAGCCAATATTAAGCCCTCCAGTTAAAAGAATGTTGAGATGTTTTTTGAGCTGTACCAAAGACTTCTTGAAAAAGACTATATTTCAAAGGAAAATACGCCATCATGGAAGGTTCTGATTAAAACTTGCTTTACTACCATTCATCATTAACAACATTTAATCCTATCATTACTGTCTGTATTCTATTTATCCTGAGACACTCAGGAACAATTGTACTGATGCAGTATTATTCAATAGAGGCAGCAAGACAAAGAACTATAGAACTGGAAAAGTGAGAATTCTCTTGGTAAAATGACAAAGGTTATCTAACACTAGATAAAAGTCCCCTCTAAAGTTAAATCTTTCTCAAGATGTCTCAGCTCAAAAAATTATCAACATCCTTTTAACTTTCCCACCCAATTTTATCTTAATCTAAACTCACCCTACACTAATGAGACATTGTGATGTCATTTTGGTCGTCTTAGAGCCTGAGAAGGATAAATAACAATAAATAACATGTTTAAGTATATACTTTATGTATATTTCAATACTGCTTAAGGTCAGAGACTGTTTTCATTTTTGCCTCTGCATCCATAGCATCAAGCAGAGTAAATTCAAAAAGTGCTTGCTGAACTAAACTGAATATCACCTGAAGTGCCCAAATTAAATATGACCCTATGAGCTTGTCAGTAAGAATTCAAATCTCAGGTTTATTGACTCCAAGTCAATTTTGGCTTCAAGTCAATTGTCTTTTGTCTAAGCCTCTGCAGTAGCTGTCTCCCATAACTGAAATAAAGGCAGCTTTATAGTGTTGGGCATGAGTAGAATCCAGCTTCGTCCATTTATTGGTCTGTGACCCTGGGCCAATCACTTAGCCCTATTTACCTCAGTTTCCTCATCTGTCAAATGAACTAAAGAAGGAAATGGCAAACTACTTCAGTATCTTTGACAAGAAATTCACAAATGGGGTCATGAAAAGTCTGACAAAAGCAAATAGATGATTGGCTAATGTTGTATTACCATTTAAAAGCCACTTGCCCTGATACTGTCCCTCAATGAAAACAAGGAAAAGTCTGCCACTATCTTCTATAGGACAAGACACATATTCAAACACACATACACACAAAGTACACATTCTATATTAACACATTTCAGTCTTGCCTCCTCCAAGCTTAAATAATCCCAGATTCTTTACCTTCTCATTATGACAATGATTCTTTAAAAAAAAATATATATATATATGTATATATATACACACACACACATATATATAGATATACACTGTAAATGATCAAATGATTTTGGGGCATTTGGAAAAAGTTATAGGATCATAGATAATAAAAGCGAAAGGGATCTAAGAGGATATCAAGTCTAACACCTTCACTTAATAGTTGTGGAAACTAAAACTCACAAGGATTGTGACTTGGACAATGACAGGATGATAACAGAAGCATTTAACCTTACCTCTTTTGACCTAATCAGTGCCAGCGCTCTTTCTACTAGACTATTCTAGGCTCTCAGAATAACATTTATGTATAGCACTTTAAAGTAATCCCAGTGATTATGAATTATTCATTTTTAACTATGAATAAGTCATACTCGACTACTTCAATTTCTTTTTTTAAAAGACAATATTCCTAGAAGTTCATCTAATCTATAACAAGCACATAAAATCTTTTATATTTTTATGAATAAAATGACAGCTGAAAGAAAAAATTTTAGATGTATCTGCACCTGGTTGAACAACTTTATCCATAAGGTTTCTCACATAGTTTGACCAAGTTGAAAGGACTATCAGTGTTCTGCCTCTGTGCCTAAAGCAATTTCATCAGTTTTTTAAATGAAGATATGCCTACCAAATTCCCAGAGGATACAAAGGTATGAGAAAATAAAGACAATCTTACCCAGTTGGGATACTAGGCCAACATGAAATGTTGTAAAAGTAAAGCTCTGCATTTAGTTTCAAAGAATCAAATACAAAGAAATCTAAGATAAGAAAGATATGGCCTGGAATAGCCAAGAACTATCTTTCATATTAAATATATGTGTGTGTATATATATATATGTGTATGACCATAACCTTAATGTGGGAGAGTGTTATAGAGTAGCTAAGAATGGGAAATGTGGCTAGTAGTAACAGATTTAAATCATGGAAAATAGGATTTAAACTCTAAGCTAATCAGACTAATTTGAAGTATTATATTCAGCTAGGTGACTTTAGAGTCCGAAAGGCCTGAGTTCAAATAGTAATTCAAGACACATATTTAGTTGTGTGAACCTGAGAAAATGGCTTTACCTCTCTAATAAGCCTGATTCTTAAATGCAAAACAAAGTAATACTCCCTGCCTTACAGAATTATTGTGAGGATCATATGAATGAAAATACACACAGAGCTCTGCAAATCTTAAAGCACTATACAACTTGTAATTATCACTAATTTCACAAAAATACTGGAAAAGTACAGGGCATCTAAGGATGATAACAAATGGCAAAAAAAAAAAAAAATTAAATTATACCAAACAATGTTGTTTAGTTTTCTAAGTGTGTTTTGTCAGGAAAAGAAAATAGCTATATCTAAATGGGCAAAAAGCTATTATTACATAGAAGGAACAAGGTTACTGAATGTTGCTCCAGAAGAAAAAAATAGAAGCGATCAGTTGAAATGATTTAAGGAAGCCATTTAACCTATTGAGAACTAAGCTGCTTCTGTACGTGAAAGAACTAGACTAAATAAAAATTTCAAGGTCTCTTTCAGCCCTAAAGAAGCTAAAAGAATGTAGATTTCAACTCAGTTCAAGAACAATTGATTAAAACTATCCAGTAGTGAAATGAGATACTTCAAGAGTAATATTCCCATTAACATACATATGAACAGAGATATGGGATAAAAATAGCTATGCATAAAGTCTTTGTCTATACAACGCTCAAGGCAATAAGGGTATTTAGGCAGAAATGTGAAATAAGTTTAATTTTTTTTTTTAATGACTTGTCTAAAAAATACTAAGTTTGTGTGCCTCTCAACTTTAAAGCATTCAGAAGCATATTTTGTTTTCTCAGGTCTATTTGTGTGTTGTCACAAGAGGAAACTCCCAAAACAGAAGCAACTCTTAATAGTGGAGAAGTATGTGTGTGAGTGAACGAATACACAAATATTTAAACACACAATAGCTAAGAAAGAAAAAAGGGATATCTGGGAGTTTCAGTATGAGTCCTAGAGTCAGGAGGCTCTAAGTTCAAATCTGGCTCAGATATTTCATGTTTACTAGTTAGGTTATCTTGGGCAAGTCAGTCAAGGGAGGAAGAAAGAAAGGAGCAAGAAGGAACAGAAGGAGGAAGTGAGAGGCAGAGAGGAGAGAGGAAGAAAAATAAAAATTCTTTTTTCCAATCTATTTTATTCAAGACAACTAGAAATGTTAAGAATATTTACTAGGAAGCTAGGGCAACTGACATTTCATTCTAATCCACATTCACTATAACCTAGTAATTTATGAATTTAAGTTTTAGATCATAACCCATGGGCTCAGGAAAACCTAGATAAAAATTATTCTTATCTACTAGCTTTTGATTCTTGGCAGCTCCATACATGCAAGGATAGAATAACTGACATGTCAATGAAAAGAAGCAGTGGAAAAAAATACTAATACTTGTATCTTCCATTATAGTCACTTAGTATTTCTTAGTATTTGCATGACCTTTATAAGTCACTTAACCTCTGAGTCTCAGTTTTCTCACCTGTAAAATAAAGTTACTCCACATAACCTAAGATCCCTTGCACCATTTATAAGTCCATGAAGGTTCGAGTAGGGCAGGCAAAAGATGCAACATACTACCTCCATGGAAGGAAAAACAAACTTATTATCTCTATTGCTAGTCTTACAATTACCTTCAAATTCTTTCCTCCCAACACATTTAAAACTGGTATCAACTTATACTTTAGCATAACATTATTTCAGAACCAGGGTTACTAGAAAACCATCCTGTAACTGCTGTTGATAGAGAAGCATATATCCTAGCTAACTAGGATGCTAACAACTAACTAGGAGACTGCACCCTTTGTCTTGTATGCCACACCATATTTTTCTATACCAATATCATACTTTTTAAATTAATGTGAACAATCTCTGGAAAAGATTTGGTCTTTCTCATCGGAAAGTAGAAAGCAGGGAACAAATGAGACTTCTTATATTCTATGAAGTCTCAAATCTGATGGCACTAAAGTTAGGTCTGAGAAAGTACTTAAGGTCAACCAAGAAAACAGCACATACAATCATCTATAATTTTTTTTCTTCAGATGAGCACTCAAGTACTAATAACATTTATTATATGTAAATGCTATTTGTTATCCTGCCATGTTGCTGCAGAGATATGGAAGGAGAAACATGGCTACTGGAAAATCAGCTCCATTATCTCTTTTAATTAAAGTAAAAAAGATTAAGATTAAACTAAACAGTACATCAAGAAAAATGCAACACTGATTCAATTCTCATACTATACGAGAAATACATACACCATCAGTACAAATGATACCTAAAACTCATTACAACTCTAAATTTTATGATTCTACAACTCTTCACATGTCCTTGTCAATGTTCATATAAAAAGATTTATTTCCAATTCCCTGAGGATTTTAAGAATTAATTTAAGAATTAAAGGATCCTAATGCAAATGGAATTTGGGAGTGCTTTTGGAGGATAAAATAGAAAATCTTTTATTTGTTTGAACTGTAAATGTCTATTTCAGTGAAGTGAACTTCAGCAAAGAAGTGAAATGAACCCCACAAGACTAAAAAGAGATAAAACAAATGAGGAAACAAGAATTTCAACAGTTATCCTAACTTGGATAACAGAATTCTTACACCATTATGAGTAAACTGTCTAATAAATGCATTTTTAGCAAGAAACAAGATAGTAGTAAGGACAATGAATTTGGAATCAAAGACCTGATTTTCAACTTTTGTCTCTGCCAACTTTCTTCCTGAGTGACCTGGAACCAATTATTTAACCTCTCTGAGCCTCAAATTCCTCCCCTCTAAAATAAGTGTATTTAACTAGTTTATTTTTAGCATCCCAGCCATAAAATAACTCACACTATCACCTACAAATGCAGGTTTTATTTCCTCCCAGTGAGCATGAGAGCTAATAATATTTATTTTACCAGAACTTCTTAGAACATATGTTTTGTTACCTCACTCTGACCTCAAACACTACCTCCCCTCTAACCTTGACGGAGAAAACTTAGGATCGGATCTGATCTGATCATAAGCTTGGAGAACAGCAGTGCCCCTCTTCCAACCCAGACAACTGGCCATGCTTCCAGCCCAAGTCTCAAAGCCATTGTTCAAAGGAGCAGATAATAAAAAAGAAACCCACTTTACCAGTAAGTGTGATGGAATTGCCACTGACAGCAGGTAAGGCCCTGAGAGTGGCAGCATCCTGGTTTCAGGCCAGCCCCCACAGCCAATAATCATTTGAGTAACCTCATAAAGATCTGGTCTGGCAACTGCTTCTGAAAATGCTATTGCCCATAGCTACTAAAAACCAAAAAAAAAAAAAGTCCTCATCCCCAAAATCTTTAGGGTTGTCATAGTTCAACATCAGAAATGAGTAGAAATTGTAAAGAGGCAGTACTATCTGCTTTACTGCTGTACATTAAAGATTATGAAAATGTTCTTCTGACTGTCAGCTGAAATCTGTGCTATCTCTCCCATTAAATAGGAGATCCTATTTGTAGCTGCCAGTGCTTCAAATATAATAAATGCTCAACATTTTGGGGGTTTTTTCCATTCACTCATATAAATTTTCTTTCATATTTTGATAAATATGAAGTAACAAGTATAAAAATGCACAATGTAGCTGGTACAGCCAGCTCACAAAGTCTTTAATATGGTAAATGATCAATTCACATACCTGTACCATGGTACAAAAATAAGACAAATGTTTTTCGGACATTACAACTCCATCAAAAACCTTTACCCTAGAGTCACCTATATATATATATATATATATATATATATATATATTATATATATATCACAATATCAATTATTTAGAAGCCTCTTCTTTTATCTCCAAGCAATATCAAATGGTTTTAATAATCACTGCTAACATTTACAGAGAATACTTTAACATTACAAAGTGCTTTAAGTATGTCATTTGTTCCTTACAAAAATTCCATTAAGTAGTGCATTTATTATCCGAATTTTACAGATTAGGAAACTAAGGTTCAATGATTAACTGACTTATCTCAGGGTAACATGGCTAGGAAGAGTCCGGCATAAAACAATCTCCCTAGAAAATAATAATTTGGTCTCTACAATTATCTCTGGCCTATAGTTAGGTGATTTTAGTTTAGTATTCAAAATTATTTAGTGAAAAAAAAATTGCCAATGAATATTCTTTTTAGGAGAAAGTAAAAAATTCTCCTTGATTTTTATTAAAGCCAAACTAGTAACTTAATCAGGCTATCAGAAGTTACATGAAAATTTACTCAGTAAAAACAAAACAAAAAAAAATATTGTGCATCTGTTCTAAACTTGTAACAACCTTTTTATACTCTTCCAAAGTAAATTAACTATAGAACTCATTGGGGTTTGAAATATACTAAAAGAATCTATTAATGCAGCAGGGGTACTAGGAAGTAGGGAGGAAAATACAAGAGAGGAAATGGAAATTGTGAAGCAAATAGGAAATTAAACTTATTTTCAGGCCTCATCTCCCAAAATGCCACAAGTATTTTTTTATATATGGATCATTTCATATTAACCATTTTAGATGAAAAATATCAGTAAGATTTGGGGTTTATTTTTTTAATTTCTTCTGTTGAATTTATTAATGTTTTATACTATATCCACTACAAAACTACTTCAACTTTTCTCTTGCTAAAAACTAAACACTAGAGAGAAAAAAAACTAAACACTCATCATCTTTCTATGACAAACCTAAAGGAAAAACATGCAAAGAAAGGCGATTTGACATTTGGAATTGAATAACAGCCCTGGAGCAAAAAATCGTCTGGGTTGTATTTAGCATTTAAAAATTTCAAATCTTTAAAATTAAATAGCTATCAGTATCCATAGAAACATGCTTCAAAATAGACTTTTTTTGGGGGGGGGGTGTTGCTGAGGCAATTGAGATTAAGTGACTTGCCCAGGGTCACACAGCTAGGAAATGTTAAGTGTCTGGGACCAAATTCAAACTCAGGTCCTCCTGACTTCAGGGTTGATGCTCTATCTACTGCACCACCTAGCTACCCCCAAAATAGACTTATAACAAGTATTCCTTTTTATCATTTAATTTTTCACATTTGATATAGATCACTTAATTAAAACCAAGTATTATATATAGCTAAAGGGCAAAATTTAAACACTTAAAATTTCAAAATAAAAATTTAAATTCTAGTTCTAAGAAAAAGTACTCCAAGTAAATTTTAATTTGATAGTCTCATTTATCATTGTAGACACTTAATTTTATTCAATTAAAATAACCAAAGCAATTTAAGTGCAGTTTTTCACTACTGATACAATGAACATCAAATTAGTAAATAGTAACAGTACCTTATATGCAAGCATCAAGTTGCAGTGTAAAAGGGAATGGATTTTAGGTGTCATTAGTGCTGCAACTGAAACTTTCAGTTCCACATTTATTAGCCATGTCACCACAGCACTTTACCTCTCAGGATAATACTCTATAATCTACAGGATTGTTGTCAGGATCAAGGGAGAATAGATTTTGTAAAGTACTTTGTAAACTTTAAAGTACTACAAACAAATAATCAATAAATATTACAATTACTCAATAAATATTACTCTAATAAATTAAACTAGAAGTGCTGTTTTATAAATTTATAAATGTTTTATAAATTTATTAAAGTATAAGTAGAAGGTACTGCCATCTAGTCCAAACCCTTTATTTTACAGATGAAAAAATTAAGTCCAACATTTCCCCAAGGAAATTAGAGTTAAGGAAAAGATCTGAAGATAAGTTTTGTGTCCAGGAATCTGTTCACAAATATATTAATTTTTAATAATTTAAAGTCATTTAGCATAATATTATCTTCTTAGTGTAAATGAGACTAAATCCAGCCTTAAAATAGCCCAATAATAACGGTTATCATCTCTAAAGACTGAAGAAATAAGGCAAAGTGTAAAAAGATTTTGACCAGGGGTTAAGTATTAACCTGATTAAAGTTTCAGATTTGCCTTACTATTTTTAACTGATCTTTCTGGCCTTAGGTCAAAGTTTTCCCAGCAAAATACCAAAGTGAAAAAGCTGGGAATACAGCCCAGACACAATTCTTTTCCTTCTAGCCTAGGAAAACTCATGTCCTCTATGAAGTCTATCCTATTCCAAGCCAGCACTTCCTCCAGCCTGTCGAGGTCACGTGATCTAGCAGTCCAAGCAAAAATTTTAAAACATGAAAAGAAAACTTCAAACGCTACTGATACAATGCAGCAGATCGCTACACCCAGCACATTACACAGATAGACACAAGCTCCTCAGTCAATTCCAGCTCTTTGGACAAATAGGACTGAGTCATTCTGCAAATGACTCCAACCGCCTCAAAGGACAACTGCTTATCATAAGAAGTCAAAGGAAAGAGGAAGAGAAACAGTTTTCCTTAGGATGTAGTCATTAGGCTTCTACATTGAGACTAGTTATCTCCTATATTTTCAGCTCTTGGGGGGGGAGGGGAAGCAAAAATCTCAGTAACTCTAGTCAGATGAATAAAGACTAATATCCAAAAGGATATTTTCTGATTCTTCTCCTACCCAGGGGATAGAACCCTCATTCTTTCCCATATAAGCACCTCAAACCCATAACAAATTGTCACAATCTTTAACCTTAACAAAAATAAGGAATCATGCAATCAATTCTGTATTACTCATTTCAAAAACAAATGCCCTCCCTAGTGGATGATTCAAGATCAACTATCAGCCCTTACTTGTTTATTAAGATGGAACTGAGTCTGGTACATTTGGAAAGTGATGGGGTAAGGAAGATTTTGTCCTTTCCATAGTTCAAACTGATTCACAATGTCTGGTGCAACAATTCTGAGAACATTTTGAAGTTGGGAAAATTCAAAACAGGTAATGTTAAGATTATACGACGTTCAAGAGATGCATAAAAACATTTCAGACTTTTACCTTCCTGTGATCCAATATAAAGTTGGTTAACTAAAAGGTTAAGTAAATAGGCCTAAAGGAAGGGGGGAGGGGGCGAGAGCAGAGCTGATCTCAGTCAAGTTATCTATACATTAACAATTAGGACTAGAAAAGGCTTAAGGAGTCTCTCTAACCTGGAAACACAAGTCCCCTACTCCAGCCCCTAACTGTAAGCCGTTCCGAGTGTAGCCCATTCCTCATCTGGTGTGAGATTCTGATCTTTGATGGGGGTGACACTTCAAGGAACAACCTCAGTTCCCAGAGATGTGGCTCAGATAAGGGTTCCCCCCACACCGGCCCTGAGAACGAATGGCATGGAAGTGAGGAGCAAGAGGGGAGTAAGACGAGTGCAGAAAGTGGAGAGGGTGATGGAATACGGAATGAGGTTCCAATGTTCAGACTGGAGTTGAGGAGGTTAAGGGAGGAGGAAAACTGAGGTCCCTAATTTTATTTCAGGCGGCAGAAAGTGGGGAAAGCTGGAAGTTAAAATGAGGGTCCTCCGTGGCTGGGGGTGGAGGGGAGGAATGGCAGCAGGATAGGGTGGGGCGGGGAGACCGACACTGAGGGCAGAGGAAGGGTCGAGGATAAGGAGGTCGCCCGTCTGGAGCTGCCAGGCCCCCAGCCGGACCGAAACAAAGCTGCCGCCGCTCCCTCCCCGCCCGTTCCCGCTCACCAGGAGGCTCTCCACATAGATGGGGGAGCGAGGGTCCCAGAGCAGGGCCTCTAGCAGCCGCTGGCGGTTCTCGAAGGCCCAGTCCCACGGCACTACCTCCGACGTGCCAGACATTTTCTCGGCCGGCGGCTGGCTCATCCTGCTCCCGCCTCCAGGGCTTGGGGCTCGGGGCCGCCCCCCC